>JAMWYP010000397.1:0-309005 GCA_025563575.1 Acacia pycnantha | reverse complement strand
TTATTAGGACACGAAGTTTTCAAAATAGAGATACTTTACCCTCAAGTTAATCATGCAAGGCTTAAGTCATCTTCTTTGAAAATAAGTTTGAAACAAAGTTGAAGAAATTGATTGAACCATATTTTATATGATTTTTCATTATTTAATTAGGATTCTTAATGGATTTTGTCATAGTTGTTGAGCTTAAAATGTCTTTCTTGTGATAAATTGATGTTAAGAGTAAATACATTAAATTTATACTAAAAGGGCAAAATTGTCATAAAATTGTTATTACTCTTAATCTTTGATAAATATTTTGTCATTTGGAAACTCGAGTTTGGCCAACACAAAATTTCTCTAAGTTTTCAAAGTTATTTGGAAACTTGAGTTTGCTTTTGTAAACTCGAGTTTACAAGTCACAGAGCTATGCTCATTTCGAGTTTATGAAAACTCCAGCTTTTCAATTGACAAAATATTTATCAAAGTTTTCTTATGAGGAAACTCGAGTTTGTATTTGGAAACTCGAGTTTCCACAAGACGGAGAGTCTTCACGTTTTTCTCACTCTGAGAAAACTCCAGTTGGTATTTGGAAACTCCAGTAGTTTTGCCTCAATGCTCAAAGCATGATTTTAAACTCAAAAACGACTTTCTTCTCTGTAAGAAGAAAACTCGAGTTTGCTAATGGAAACTCGAGTTTCCACTTTGAGCACAGTGACAAACTCCGCTTGGATAAACAAACTCAAGTTTGTGTCATTGGTTTTGAATTTCAAGTTGGACGAATTTGCGAAACCTTTGTGTTTGATTCTAATACTTCATATCATCACTCATTACTATTCCTAACTATGTTTAATCAGTTTGTTAGTAAGTTTCAGATGATTTAGAAAGGATTAAATGAAGCATTAGCATAAAGCATAAAGTGATGTCAGAACATTAAATGCAAAGTCCATAAAACTTGCATCCTTTTGGACAATCATTCTCCACACGATTCGAGGGATTAATGTCTCATTTCCATATCCAGTAGCTGCTCTTCCAACGGATTAAAAGTCAAGAAGTCAAGCCTAAACTTCTGTGCAGCTGGATTAACCAAAGAGTAGAGAGAGAAGAAGACCAAACCTTCACTAATCCACCTTCAATGTTGCCAACGGTTACATTAGGGATTACAACGGTCATTTAATGATCTCTTGCTATAAATAGAGATGCATTCAATTTTTCTCAACAACCAATATGTGAGAAAACGAAAATCATTCAAGTTTCAACTACTCTTTGAGTTTTCTTGTAAGAAGTATCTTTTGATACATTGTACTTCAGTGTTTATTCTTATCCACTCTTTCAGAGAGTTCATTTATTGTAAATCATTCATTGTAAAGTATCTCAAGTCTAGAGCAATCCGAAAAGTTTTCAGAATCCCCAATTCACCCCTGTCTTGGTGATTCACTCCGCTTTCAATATAGGTATAACTTTGTTTGATCATCTTTTTTTTTTTTCTTTTTTAATCATCGAATATAAGTATAACTTTTAATATTGCGTGGTTTCCCGGAATGCCACTTCTGTGAGACAGAGAAGATAATTTATGAAAATCATTTCAATGCAATTTTGTTTCTTGGTTTTGATAATTTAAATACATACAAACCACCACTGTCCATATGCATTTATTAAGACGAAGGAAATATTCTATGTCGAAGATCTCGATTTATAAGTTTTTATTATCTTAAACTTCTGAATAAATATTTCAGTCATCCAAAATTCCAAACTGAATAAATAACTATCATTAACAATATTTATATATGAGTAAATACCATTTTTGGTCCCCGAAATAACACGTGCTACCCATTTTGGTCCCCGAGTAAAAAATGTCATTTTTAGTCCTTAAACAGTAAAAAAGGTTCATTTTAGTCCTTTTAGTCATTTTTTGTGGGCACTTTAATCCCTCACAAATTCCCAAAAAATCATTTTTAGTCCCTAAAAAGGACAAAAATGACATTTTTTTACTCGGGGACCAAAATAGGCAGCGCGTGTTTTCCAAGGACCCAAAAGGGTATTTACTCTTTATATATTTATTACTGTTGAGTGGTGTTTTAACAGTAAGTTGGTAACTCTAATAAAATTTGACTGGTTTAATATATATTAAATTCGGAAAGTCACAAAATATAAATAAAACACGTGAAAATAAATAGAGAGGAAAAATATTTGATTTAAATAAAAAATAAATTAAAACTTTAAGCGAAGCGATAAAAGGAAGCATATATTTATGGGTAGGTACAGCTAAGTGAACTAACTATTCTCGAATTAATTTATCAGAAAACTAAACATGTTTTTAAATGAGGTCATTAAAAATTGAATAAATTTATGTTATATTAATATAATTAACTTAGCTGGAAATGAAAATTTTTATACAGTCAAAAGCCTACAGACGTACAAACCATTGAATAAGAAGTTAGTTATATATTGACAGCCAAAATGGCATATATATTTCACGATCTTATTGATATGGGCAAAAGGAAAGGGAAAAAGATAGAATGAAAGATAGACTTGAAAAGAGTGAGGACAAGAAGAATGAGAGAGACAATCATATAAATAGAGGATGAAAAGACGCCGAGAGCACATGTGATAAGGTATAAGATCCAGACTTACCTGAGGAATTAATGACAGAACATTTTACAATCATAAAATTAAAAGAAAATAACAATTAATTAAAAAAGGTAATAATCAAAACAAATTAAAACATAATATTACCGACTTGTCTCGTTAATTGTCACATATCCTTGGCAATGGAGGCACAACACTAGTACAAAATTGTCTATATTTTACAGTTATTTTTAACAATATTTTATGATTTTAAACTGTAAAATATATCAACATTTAATATTAATATTTTACGGTTATCAACCATAAAATATAGTATTTAATATTTTACAGTTGTTCATTAAAAAGTAATTGTAGATTTTTATTGTATTAAATATTATAATATTATTTAATATATAGTATTAATTCTCACCCATTAAAACATGATCCAATAGTTAAGCCATTAAATAGAGAGAATGGTTAGTTGAGACACCCATTTCTCGTACACTCTTATTTATAAGAGCTCGATAACTGAATTATGCGGTTTTAAGAAAGTGATTAAAATGAGTTAAAATAAAGGGTTAAGTCAGCAGATTTGCCAACAAACTATTACCCGAGGAGTGCTAGCACAAAAAACAATTGAAGGGACCAAATTGGCCAACGAACTATTAAAAAGTGAAAAAACACAATTTTGATCAGATTCGCCAACGAACTATTAACCCGTCACTATCTTGGTGTCTCCGTCTTCCATTGACTGTCACAGTGTCGGTGATGTCGGCATCTCCAAAGCTTCCATTGTTGTTGGGTGTTCTACTCACCCTATTGAACTCATCCAAGAATCCATAACTTTCGACCGTGCGCGCCTTGCACCCTAGTTGTGTCCCTCCGATGCCACAAGCAAGAACCGCCGCGCCACAACGCTTGCTCGCATAGGTCCCATCTCTGTTGGTGTTTGCCTTATCCAACAATAAAGCTTAACCGCTCTTTTCTCCAGCGTTTCCGCCACCGTCCCCGCGCTGCCTCATATTTTAACGTAATAGTGATAATTGTTTTTTTTAATAGTTATTTGGTATTTTTTTTCACTTTTTAATAGTTCGTTGGCCAATTTGGTCCCTTCAATTGTTTTTTTGTGTCAGACACTCCTTGGGTAATAGTTTGTTGGCAATTCTGCACCTTAACCCAATTTACCTTTTAATTAATGCAGATATATAATTATTTTTATGGGGATAGAAAAGCTCATTAAATATTAGAGTAAAATACTCTAACCACCATTCTGTTTTGCTTTAATTACATAGACCTTCCCTCTATTATGAAAACATACACTTTAGTCCAAATCATTAACACTGTTAAAGAATATTCTAAAAGATTCTTCAAGTATACTTTTAAATTTAAAACCACATTAAAATAAATGTTGTTGACTAATTTACCCTTCATTATACCAAATCCCTAATTTCTCTTTTAACATTAATGTTCATTAATGATCTATTATTTAATATTTTTACTAAATTTAATTTAGAATAAGTTTTATTAATATGTTTATGTGGTAAATATTAATAATCGTAACATCCCAATTTTAAAGCAATTTTTTTCCAATCGAGTAGAGCATTGGAGCGGAAGAGTAATCGATTTACATTCAAACATTCACCATAGTGTAACATAGTATTGATACAAGTCCTCCTATTTTTCTCAACGGTAAATATGGAAAACGATAAAGAGAAATCTCCGTCCGAGAGCCTACTCGTGCTACTTGCCCTCCAACCAAGAGCCTACTCGTGTAGCTTGCCCTTATCTCCAATCCTTGGTCCTTCCGACCCTGAAGCTACAGCTGAGATCCAATTTACCCCATTGGATCTCAGGTAACGGTTAACCTTATGCTCAAATAAAACAGTATACGGATGACAGATATTCATGACATAACAGCAGTATATCAGTACAAAAGCATAAAGCAGATGCATGATCAATATAATGACAATACATAAGCGTAAAGAAGTATGTAAGTCCCATAAAGTGCCTGCACATAAACAGTGCCACGATGTACGGTCGTGTCCTCAGCGCTAGCAAAACTCAAACGGTATTACTACGTCTATAACCCGTGTAAAGCTGTATGTATAATCGATAACCCTGAACAGAGTCTCTATCCAAACGGTGACCCTAAACAGAGCCTCTATCCGTGAATGTATCTATCACATATATGTATATGAGCAGCACAGTTAGTGTTACAAGACGCGGACGTACCTCCGTTGACGATATACGGTACTTCCGAGACGCTTTGACTAAACCGCACTTTTGACGAAACAAATGAAATGGCACGTCGTCGGACAAAGATAACGACAAAGATATCAAGATTATTGATATCCTATAATGATAATATCACCATTATCAATATTTGACATCACAACAGAATTTTAGGTAAAAATTACCATTTTGCCCCTATTCCCTAATCGTCGTAATTTCGCCAGAGCTTCGCTACTTTGACTCTAATCTTCCAAAATTTTGCGAACTTCGACCCAATCATGATTTTTAAATTTAGGACTAAAATACCCCTATCCTATGATATGTAATCATACTTGGAAGATTAAAGACTAATCTAACATTTCTACTCTAACTACCGAAAGAACTACGAAAGCTTAAGTACCGAAAAACTTACCTAGAGCTTATTGCTTTTCCTCCGAGCTTCTCTCTGTAAAACCTCTCTCTAATTTCGAAATCCACAAGGGAATTTGGTGTGAGAATTGCAAAGGGGGTGAGGTCCTATTTATAGGAAAAACTGTGACACTATTAATTGCTTTTTCATACCGGATATCGGCCGTCGGATCACACTTTCGCAAGGTGTCACGATCCTCACCAGGCCACTTGGCAGCCGTCCTTTATCACCCTTAGGTGGCATGATAAGTCACCATTTTGGCCAATCGAAGGTGCCACCTTGCACCTTCTAGAAGCCTTTGCCCGCAAAAGTGCCGATCGGTGTCCGAATCGCGTAATCACGCAAAATCTCGAAATTCGAATCACAACTTTGAAGACCTTTTCTTTCTCATTAGAAATGTCTAAGTTAACCTAAATTTTGATTCCATACGGGGTTTCAACGGTCATCAAGTTTTACGGAAAAACGTGCTGCATTCACGGAATCAACTTCCTAATCGTCAACCTCTGGACAAAAATTCACCGATTCCAAATATGTCCGGAAATTCTCAACTCATTCCCGGATGTTGAGTTATAATTTATTTTCTTCAAATTCTAAATCATGACTAGCCTTTTCATAGATTACCCTATTTCGTCTTATTATCAAAATGCTCCACCGATCTCGGAAATGACTTCCGGAACAGTCTACTTCAAGATAAAAATCCACTCTTCCATAATCTTTACTGACTTTAGAAATCTTGTTCATGGTTTTCTAGATAGGATCCAATTCCTATCGGTGTTTATTTACTTTTTTACTTTTTTCTTTAATTAATTTTTAAATAAGAGTTTATTATTTACACTCCACATTTATTAATTCTATACTTTTTTTTTTCTTTTTCCCTCAAGGATGTCGGCACACAAACACACAATTTATATATATTTTTATTTTATTTTTTAATTAATTATTATATAATTTAATAATTTTTCTTACATAATTTTTTTACATAATTTTCCTATTGGCCCATACTTGTATTTAGGCTTAAAATTACCTAATCTCACCAATTTTTCTTCATATTTTTCCATTAATTTGAAAATATATTTTTGCTAATTTTTAGCCATTAACCATTAATTTTAGGGTTTTACATAATTATCTTTGAATTTCCCTTGTTTATGCTTAAGTAATTAGCCAATAATTACTTAATTAATTTCTTACCAATAGTTGATAATTTTCTTGATTAGAATAACTCATTACCTCACTACTCTTGCACTGACATTTGTGTTTCATGTCCCATGCATTATATTAGAATTTACGGAGGCATTTTGGTCATTTCAATACTTTTTATTTTCCCTTTCTAATTTTTCCAAGTTCATCATTTATTAAATTACTAAAATTAGAGACAATATACTCTCTAAATTTTAATAATTATTTTACCACCTCTTAGGATTTCTCATAATTTCCTATGTCATTTTATGCTCCATAAGGGCATTTTCGTCATTTGGCACTTTGGCACTTAGATTCTCTAATTTCCTACTGAATTCAACTTAGAAACACAGACTAGATTAACACAAGTCTTGAGACCATAAATTTCACCTATCGAAATAGCCAATTTATTTATCAAAATGTAAAATTTCGGATAAATAAATATCCGGGTATTACATTTCTCCCCCCGTTAAACAAAATTTCGCCCTCGAAATTTGTACTCTACCATCTAAACTCCGCACTATCTAAACTTCAGACTATTAACTTTGGATCTTTACTCTATCTCAGGTTCGACTACAAAGATCTTGTCATATCGTACTTTTATATATAGTGTTTCCCGTGGCTCCCATACACCGCGGTCAACACTACAAATACCAAAATGTCTCCATGGCGCCCATATACCATGGGAACACAAGATATCATACATGTTTCCATGGCGCCCATACACCATGACAACATAAGATACCTCCTACTTAATGACACGATCACGGTCGAATTGTAATAACTAAGAAGTATGGAAAACGTTATGGCAATCTAATCAAGTTCGGGTATAAGGCTATCTAGTAATGATTGGTTTGTTTTGAATACTTTGGATGATCTCACACAAGTGCAGACTACACATTTGCCTTTGAGGGCTCTATTAACACCGGCTTCTAGGGATATACGATCGCCACAATCACCAAAAGATGCTCACAATCTTTTGTGACTTGTGCAAAATCACCTAGAAACGTGATCAATCATAATCGGTCTAAGAAAATTCTGCTCCAACAATTCTACCGAGCAATATTAAGTGATTTACACCTCTGCCCGTACAAGGCGTCAATTGGTGTCATCTCGATTGTAAGAAAATTTTAAAGATCGGCTTAATCGGGTGTAGTTATAGTTGCGCGGGGATTTTCCTTTGACAGTTCAAGCTTTCATCACACTCTTGTCCTCCGTTTAAGAAAATTCTGTGAATTTCTAAGGTGATACATTGGGTTAAAATACACCCTCTTCTCTCGGTAGTTCTTCAAATTTCCTTCTCGGCTTCTATATTTCATTCAATATTTTCGATAAGGCGTTAATTCAACGTAATTGGAAAAATCGTTGACACCGTGAAATAGTAATATGATCCATAATATATTCGTAGTTTGGTTCTAGACACGATTTAGAAACTAACGAGCTCACACCCAATGGTGTAGCTAGTACATATGTATGCATCCCAAAAGGATTCGTACAAACATCAAAAGATCGGTTTAGCACCCGAATCGGTTTGCAACTAACATAGACTTTTACTAAGCGGTAGTATCTCGGACCATTCCCGAGGATTCGCGGCCTCCGTATTGGTTCGCGCAAAGATTCTCCCCGAGTTACGTAGTCTTGTCTCAAGAGCCCTCTCGGGACAATTCCAGTGATATGTCATGTCTTCGGCACTTGTAGCAGATTTGCTTCCCATCACAGGTTGACTCTGGATGGTACTTCTTGCACTTCGGACATGATTGAGATCCCGCCATGCGGGATAGTTTTGCTGTTCGATGCGGAAAGGTTTCTTGTTTCCACCACGGGGTTGCACCAAGGCGCCTTCCTCCTTTGTGAAGAGTTTCCATTGTTAAAACCACCACGTCCCGCATTGTCTTTATTCATTGTTGAAGTTTCGGACTTCAAATCCCTTAAAATTCCGTTCAATCATCCTACAAGCTTCCGAGAGCAGAGTCAATTCCGGAATCGTTGAGACATAAGGTTTTCTCCTATTTCGTGCTTCGGCCAGTGGATCAAGATGTTCACCATACTACTCTCATCATTGTCCCTTCGTAGGTGCGATGAGTATCTTGATAGATTAGTGAATCGGGCATAGTAGTCATCAAAGGATTCCTCTTGACCCTGTCGGATATGGAGAAATTCTGACTCCTTGGTCATCTCGTGCGAGGGGAGGAAAATACATTCATGGAATTTTTCGAAATTTCTCCCACGTAACAGGATAGTAACGTGTCCGCAAGGTTCTTGCTATAACTTCCCACCAACGGTCTGCGTCTCCTTCTAGCCGGTATATCGCCAGTTGAGCTTTGCGATTTTCAGGGCATTCAATCACCTTAAAGATTTTCTCCAGCCTCTTTAGCCAATCATCTGCCAAGTCTAGTTTACCTCGGAAAGCTGGTGGTTTCAGCTTACAGAATTGGCTAACCCAGTATTGTGTGGTTTTCTCTCCTCTCTTGCGTCGAGGAGGTGATTGGGATCTATCAGATTCTTCAACTTCCTCGTTGTTCTCCTCCTCCTCTTCTTCTTCTTCTTCATTATCACGCTCTTCCTCATTTTGACGTGCTTCTAATTGTCTGTCTTTCCCGCTTCTCTGCTAAGAGTTCATCTATCGAGCCCTCTGCTCTTGGAGAGTTCTCCTAAGTTCTTGTACTTCGTTCGCTCCGGTTGTTCGGGTATTTGGTTTCCAAGTTCGGTATCGCTCTAATCTGAGGTCGTCTCGCCTCCCCTTCTACCCCGACCTCCACCTCGTCCTCTACCTCGGCCCTGCCTCGGCCTCTGGGAGCTCGGCTCCTCTTAAATTTGCCATGTCTTGCTTCCTTTATTAGATAAAACGTTGGTTATATACAAAAGATAATTTGCATATCATAGGTTTTATCGCACTAGTATCTATACCGCACATGGACTCTATCGTACGTAGTGTTTATACTACAATCGAACAGACACCCGCAATATCTTCCCAGTTCAAACGTTCGTGGAATCTTTATGCTCGAAATAGGTACGGAGAAAATAACGAAAAGTGGATCAAATCCAGTTTTCTGAAGAGTACGGAAATCCGAAATGGAAGTTCCTCTGATAGAAATTCTCAACATGGGTTGAATACCGCATGTACATACCCTTATTGGTTTCGAATTTCATCCGGCGTGGCAGCTCCACATACAAGCTTTGTGTTAGGATGTAATTATCGTCCAAGTCTGGCGGCGACTATCGAGTTATCGAGTGAGTTATCGAATTAGTGTCGAACCGATTTTCAAGATCCATGGTCTCCGGGTTGTCAAAGTTGCCGTCGATGGCGACTTTATCGAGTTATCGGTGGTATCGGGGTATCCGAGTTATCAATGGTATTAGGGGTATTGGAGGTATACGGGTTTTCAACGGTATTAGTGGTATCGAGAGGTATCTAGGTTTCCAATGGTATCGGTGGTATCGAGATATATGGGTTTTCAATGGTATCGGTGGTATCGAGATATCCGGGTTTTTATTGGTATCGGTGGTATCGAGATATCCGGGTTTTCAATGGTATCGGTGGTGTCGAGGTATCTGGGTTTTCAATGGTATCGGTGGTATCGAGATATCTGGGTTTTGTCTTCGTCCCACCATCTCTAGAGCTATGGTTCTACGAGTGTTACGTCTCATTCTTCCGGATAAACGGTATACGAATTTTCGTCTCTCGTCCATCACTACAAATTATACCGGGGTCATATCAGTACTCATTTTCAAAACGTGCTCAAAGTTTAAAGGTTTTTGAACATAACTCCGTTAACCGAACAGAATGGCCAGGTAAGTGTCTACCATGGGGGCCTCACCGACTTATACGGCGACTTATGGCACACCCACGTAGACTAGCCTTGCCTTCGGCACCAAACTGTTCTTGGTAACATAGTTAAATTCATGCCAGGACTACTGCTCTGATACCAAAAATGTAACATCTCATTTTAAAAGCAATTTTTTTTTCCAATCGAGTAGAGCATTGGAGTGGAAGAGTAAGCGATTTACATTCAAACATTCACCATAGTGTAACATAGTATTGATACGAGTCCTCCTATTGTTCTCAACGGTAAATACTAAAACGATAAAGAGAAATCTCCGTCCGAGAGCCTACTCGTGCTTCTTGCCCTCCAACCAAGAGCCTACTCGTCCGCCTTGCCCTTATCTCCAATCCTTGGTCCTTCCGACCACGAAGCTAGAGCCGAGATCCAATTTACCACATTGGATCTCGGGTAGCAGTTAACCTTATGCTCAAATGAACATTATACGGATGACGAGATATTCATGACATAACAAAGATTATATCGGTACAAAAGCATAAAGCGAGATGCATGATCAATATAATGACAGTACATAAGCGTAAGCGATATGTAAGTCCCATAAAGTGTCTGCACATAAACCAGTGCCACGATGTACGGTCGTGTCCTCAGCGCTAGGAAAACTCAAACGGTATTACTACGTCTATAACCCGTGTGAAACTGTATGTATAATCGGTGACCCTAAACAGAGCCTCTATCCGAAACGGTGACCCTAAACAGAGCCTCTATCCGTGAATGTATCTATCACATATATGTATATGAGAAGCACAGAGTTAGTGTTACAGTACGCGAACGTACCTCCGTTGACGATATACGGTACTTCCGGAAAGGATAAAGACAATTTAAATTTTAAGCTTTTATAAAGATGAGCAGGGAGTATTTTGGAACGGAGGGTGTATATGGTCAATTTAATCAACAACATATTTCTCCAATTTCAAAAATATATATTAGTATTAAATAAATAAGGTATAATTGTATGAGTTTAAAGCAAATTATGCAATTCTCTTTTCGGTCCAAAACACAAGACACTTTTAACATTCATCACGCATATTAAGAAAATTAATTTTTGTTCCCTAAATTTCATGAAAAATTAACCCTTTTTTTTTCTATTTTTCCTTCAACTGAAACTCATAATTCGCTGTGCAGAGGAGTAAATATGAATAATATTTGAAGGAAAAATTAACTTCATTGTTTATATAGTCACAAAGTTGTTTACGATATTATTTATTTTTATGTTCTTAGAATAATTCTGTAGGAATAATTTTTAATAAAGTTTTGAAAATTAAAAATTTAAAAATTGTGTGAATCATTATTTTGAAAAGCATATCTAAAATGGTTAAGTGGATGGTAAAATACTGATTTTCTATAAAAAGAAAAAGAAAAAGAAAAAGAATACAGTGTCTATGATAAATCCCTATTTTTATTCTATATTTTTAATTGAGGTTTTTGTCATAATAATTGAGTTTAAAATGTCTCTTTTGTGATTTATTGTAGTTAAAAATGTGTGTATGAAATTAAAGTTGAAAAAGGGCAAAAATGTCAAATATTTTATGCTTTACCTTAATTGCTTGATTTTTAGAATATAAAGTATTACATTTAGGTTTTTTTCCCTTTTACAGCTCAATTTAGGGAAAATTTTTCCCAAAATTTTTGGAAACTACGAATTGATGAAGAAAGCAACCAGATAAATTACATAAAAGAACCTAGAATGTTTAAAGATTACAGTTGTACCAAAAAGGTTTTGAGTTTTCAGTTTAGTGCCTCCACGTAATTTCGAACTTTGTACGTTGGTCCCTTTGGTTAAAACACTTTGGTCGGTTTTGGGAAGCCGAGATTGGAGCCCCGACTCTTGAGACCGGCTTCTTCGACACACTTCAAGCTTGAGACGAGGGACCATGGAAGGGGAGAGACTTTGAACGTCGACCTTATCACGGCCTCACCATCAACTCCAGGCTCGCTCCTCCACCTCCGTCCACCTCTGTACTCACCGGTGGGTGACCTTCGCTTCACCTTCATCGTCTTATTTCGTTGCCGACAAGGTCCCAAATCGGAGACTACGAAGCGACGCTGCAAGCAAGATTAGCGAGAGACCTGAAGCTTAAGCACCATTTGAAGATCGAGAATCGAAGATTCACACGCTGTGGGAACCACCATCACCGTCCCCACCGTCGGTGGTGGATGTTGGAGAAAATGTTTGGGGGCCAAATTTATACTCATAACTAATTAAAAAAAAATATATGATTATATAACATTTTTAAAATATTATATTAAATTTTACATTATATTAAATTAAAAAAAAATGAGGTTTGTCATGATTTCTTAGACTTTTGATATTAGGGGTAAAATGATCATAATTTATAATTATTCATACAAATGATTTATTGGACTTTTGATACTACTTGTTCTTAATTTTGCACGGTAGTTGTTTAAGAAGAAAATTTGAGATTTTGGAGGGTCGAATTAATGTTTGAGGACCGGGAAAAGTTACGTAAATGTCCCTAGAATTTCTGGAAATTGCAATCAATGAAGAAAAGGAACCAGGGAAAATTACAAAAAAATACACATAGTTTTCAAAAATTATAGTACACTCTACAAAGTTTTCAAAGATTTGTACTTTAGTCCCTTTTTAAAAAACATTAAAAAATACTTTTTATTTTAAAAAGGAAATTATTCACAATAGAAATTTTTCTTCCTTTTCTTGAACACAAGGAATAAAAACCAAAGCAAAAACAAAAATATTTTTCTTTTTCTCATTTTGAAAACAAAGAACAAAAACCAAAAGTAAGAACAAAATCCCTCTCCCACACTTAAATCATGCAATAGCCTTAGTCCAAAAGATAAATATAACCAATAATAGTAGGTAATGCAAGTAAAAGAGTAAGGATGGAGTACGACTGGGACTATTAAAATCTTGGAGATTCAAATGAAGTGCCATAATTGGCTTCTTTCCTTTGTCCAGGTTGTAAGTCACGTGAAAGCACTAGTAATGTCCCTTGTTGATGTTTAGCAAACAACTTCCTTTTAAGATCTGCAAATAACATTTTAGCTCAAGTATGGAAGGTGTTTGGATAGGAGTTATCAATCCATGTACTGCATAAAATCATGACACCAAGCAAGATCTCGTCCCATATAATCAATGAAACTCAATTTATCAAGAATCAAGGAAGATCCCAAAAGAAATTGATCAAAAGAAAATATTCGAACTTCCGGATATTTTGAGCAACCCACAAAATCAATATGACTCTCCTCGGTAAGAGTCAAACTCTCTAAAGAATAATTCAAGTGATCACTCAAAATAGTTTCACAATGGTTGCTCAAATCATCACACAAGACAAATTCTACATGTGAAACATCATGATTCATGATGGTCTTTCCTTGTAAATGCATATCAAAAGCAAGGCTTTCCCCACTAACAGTATCCCCACTAACAACAGGCATGTCAAAATCATGAATAATATCAATACAATCAATGGAGATATTACTTCCATCATTCAAAGCATCATTATGGTTAGGGGTAAGTGGAGTATCTTTAAAATCAATAGTGTCAAGGGAATGAACATCAGGGTGTACATCAGGATTAGAATGCAGTTCAAAATTAGAATCAACATCAGATTCCTCAAGCAAGTCAAAATCGATGCAAGAACCTCGGTGCAAACAGGGCACCATTCATAATCGAACAATCACATACAATGATTCATTCACGGATGAAAATCTGGACAATCATCATACCAATCAAAGAATAACATCATCAACAACGTCATCAATCACATCAATGTAGAAAACGAATGCTCTTCCTAGGATGTTTCATAGCATCAAAGATATTGAAATTCACAAATATATCACCAAACTCCATGGAAAGAGTACCATAATACACATCTATCTTAGTCCTAGTTGTTTTCATGAAAGGCCTCCTAAAATGATTGGTGATCTACTACTAGAAGACTCAGCCTCCATATCTAAGACATAGAAATCAGCAGGGAATATCAATTCATTAACTTTGACCAATACGTCTTCAACCAAACCAGAAGGGTGAGCATTGCTCCTATTAGCTAACTGGACAACAACACCAGTATGACGCAAGGGACAAAGACCAATAGATTTATAGATAGAGGTAGGCATGACATTAATTGAAGCACCTAGATCTAACATGCAATCATCAAATCTATAATTACCAATAATACAAGGGATAGAAAACGCTTGATGGCATCCAAGAGAGGAATATTGATCTCAACCTTTCGAAAGGTCTCTAGAATGTCCTTCTCTTGTGACTTCTTTCGTTGTGCTTTTTCTACCAACTTCTTGGATTGAGAGGCTCTCGAGGGAAAGGAAGAGGAATGGGGATGTCTACCTCTTCATCTTGCTGCATTGCCTTTTATGTTTAGAGTCTATCTTCACAGTTTCGACTCTTTTCGATGTGGGAGTCATATCTACACTGGTTGAGGTTCCTCCAATTGCTTTCCAGATCGAAGGGAGATAGCACTCACATTCCCTTAGGATTAGGAATTGTTTGTGAAGGAAGAGTGTTGGATCCCCGAGGTTGAAGTTGGTTCAATGATGTTGCCAACCGCCCCATCCGTGTTCGCAAATCATGAATGGAAGTTTCGATGTCGTTGTTGGAACCGCATATTGGTGAGACAAGTTGCTTCACCATATTTTCAAGTGAGGAACCACTACCACCACTATGAGCTCTGTTGTTGTGCCGCCCTGTGGAGGTGCACATATGGCAAGTTGAGGGGTGGTGTTGGTAAAGGCAAAGGAGGTGCAGACTGCTGCTGGAAAGTTTGTGGTCTATACTGTCTCTGCTGGTAATTCCCACTCGTTGATACCGGTTACTCGGTTCGATTTTGATTCCAATAAAGTTGGGGTGATTTCTCCAACCAGATTATAAGTATTGGAGAAGGCATTATCCTGCTTGGTATTGTGGCTTCCCTGGAAAAACACCCACTGAAGCTACTGACTGGTCTTGGTAAGTAGGATCATGCAAGTGTAAGGTAGGGCAAGAATCAGTAGAATGATATGGGTCAGAACAAAACTCACGGGAGTACCCACTCGAGGAGGTGAAGATTGCACCGTCTCGTGTTCACGCTAACCGCCTCACAAGGGAAGTCGATCATCAAGTCTAGTCTCTAATCTCTCGAGAATCATGCCGGATTGGGGTCTTTGCTTGAATATGGTAAACAGGGTACTATTGACCCCGGTGCCAAACCGTTGAGAGTTATCTGCCATAATGGATATCAAGTCTCGAGCCTCTTCTGGTGTCTTGTTACTCATAGCCCCACCGCTAGAAGCATCCACCAACCCTTTGTCTACCTGGCGACAAACCATCATAGAACCGTTGATCAAGTCTTTTCATTTATCTGATGATGTGGACAGCTTGCACATAACCTTTTGAACCTCTCCCAATACTCATGCATAGTCTCCCCAGTAGGCAACAAGTGTATTAGACCAGATTTAAGCTCAAAGTTAGCGGAAGGTCGGGATATTGGATGCACAAAGGTTGATAATTAACATCAGTGCGCCCATTCCTTTAAAGTAGCATGATCTCGCCTGTCTTCCCGCCATAATGTCTGAGTTAGCAAAATTGTTACTAGAATCAGTGAAAACCACAAGACTATCATAAATACTATCAGAAACACAATCAATCAGAAAGATCAACAGTATGGACACAATCAGAATGGTCAGCGTCCAGTTCAGTATCAATCCTATGACTTAGCCTAACAACTCTTCTAGCAGTAATAATTGTTCTTTCTATTTCGGATCAAATGGAAACAAATCTTCGGATTAGTAGTATTCCCGGTACTCATGCAGATACACACAAAGCGGAATTGACAAACACACGTAATTAAGAAACGCCACCAAAAGTGGTAAAAGCAGAATTTGTAATTACGAAAATGCCACAAGAAGTGGTAAAAAGTAGCAAAACACTAACGAATACAAAAACAAAAACACAAAAGCAAAAACCTATGTTAGAAATTGACCCAAACAGTCCAAATACTATCAAATGATTTTTTTTTAAAAAAAAAGAAGATAAAAATAAAATAAACAAAAAATATAAAAAAGAAAAGATAAAAAAAAAAAAGATAAAAGATAAAAAATAAAAATAAAAATAAAATAAAAATAAAAAATAAAAATAAAAGATAAAAAGCCCAATCGGAGTAAATCAAACAATTGAAATACCCGATATATCCAGTAGAGACTCAAAGAAAGAAAAATAAAAATAAAAATAAAAGATAAAAGATAAAAATAAAATAAAATAAAACCACTTTATTGTCAAGAATCGACCGATGCAAATTCACCGCGAAATGGCGCCATTTTTTGAAAGAATTTGCCGTGTCTCCCAAAATAACCAAGTTCAAAAATGATTTGTAGAAATAGGGAACTCGGTCGTTTCCCAACGAACTTGCGGCGGGTTTGATTAACAATAACAATAAAATGTAGCAGTGAAAATGGGGTTTTTGATTCAAAAGATTAAAAACGAAAATGACTAAAATAGACCGAAATATGTAGAAACAGATAGAAAAACGATAATAAATCAAAGCATTAAAAGCGACCAACCCAACGTTTAGATTCCGTAAACTTCCATCCTTGAGCGAAATATGAACGAACTCACGTTTGGTTCGGACGAACCGAGATCTCTCGCATCCGTCCGTAAATTCCTCGACTAGACGATCGCCTAGCATTTGTCCAAACAGCGGCGCCTCACTGTACGATCGCACAACAACACTTTAACCTAGTTTGAACTCAGTCCTTGGGACGAACCAAACCGAATATTAAATCTAATATTCGAACTATTTTCGTAAATCGGATCCGATAAGATGAAAACCGAAATGAGTAACGTTATCGATTAAGCATAGGCTCTCGGATGAATCATGGAATCCTCAACGTTGGGTTAATCACGAAGTTTAGCCGAGCATGACCGGAAAAAATGAAGAAAAGACGAAGAACGTGAAGAACGGGAAGAACATTTGAGAGAAAATAAAGACTTCGTGATTAATCCAAAACTGTGCAAACGTGTGAATTAATGAATGTTTGTGTGGCGGCTGCCTCACTTAAAGATAACCTAAAAACGAATTGGGTCTAATGGTTCAGCCCAACACTAAAATAAAATAAAAGTGAGTTTTAAATTACAAAATTCGAGCCCAAATAAAATCCAGAATTGTATATTTGACTTGCTCCAAAATTGACCGCCCTCTTGTCCGAATTTTCTCTTCATGTCTTCATAACAATTGTAGCTCTCTGAATCATCTGAAATATGAGACAAAAATGAGGCAAATCCGATGTCTGGTTCAAGAGTTATGGTAAAACAGTGAAGCAATGTAAAACTGGAAATTTATCATTAAATATGGCTAAAAGCTAATCAAAGACCCAAAGCCCAAATAAGTATAAAAGCCATTGTTTATTAACTAAAGAGTCCTAAATTATTAATCAATAGATAAAAAGAAGTGTATGAAATATTCAATTATCAGCGATTTTAATGTATCATAACCGAACTATTGCATTCTCGAAACATGTATATTAACATTATACCAAAAGCGAAATGCAAAGTTACATATGCGTTAAACCGTAATTACAACCCGACATTTAAACAAGTAAACCAAAAGAAACTGATCCAAAACAGAAATCAAGCCTTAGAAAAACTAAACTCCTTCCTTTAACTCAAACTTGCTACCTTGACGAAAACTCGAGTTTTGGTAGAAAACTCGAGTTTTGACAAGGCAGAGAGCACTGCCAATTTAGAATGTTTTGAAATGTCCAGTTTTGTTTATAAACTCCAGTTTTTAGAGATTTTGGACTAAAACATGATTTCTCGATAAAAGTCCAAAACTCGAGTTTGTCACTCAATGACTCAAGTTTTGCACTGTTCAAAGACTTGTCCAAAATGCCAAATCACGATACTCGACATCTGAGTTGAGTAAACTCGAAGTTCGTTGAAAACTCGAGTTGCGGTCTTTGACAGAAAGAACGCTGGAGCATGAAAACTCGAGTTTTAATGAACTAACTCGAGTTTCCATCGCAATGTTTGAATTTCGAAATGAATGATTTTGCAAAACTTTCATGTTTGATCTCAATACCTTATATCATCATACATTACTACTCCTAACTATGTTTAAACAGGTTTGTTAGTGAGTTTCGAGATGATTTAGACAGATTAAATGAAGATTTGAGCAAAAGCAAAAAGCAAGTCAGAACATTAAATGCAAAACTCAGAAAAGTTGCATTTTTCTGGTTAATCCGCCTGCACACGTTTGGAACAACAGAAAGGATGTTTTCTACTTCCAGCATTAACTACTCCAACGGATTAATTTGCAGAGAGTCAACTCTGAACATCTATACAGCTGGATTAAGTGAAGATTAGAGAGAGAAGAAGACCAGAACTTCATCTAAACATCTCCCAACTTCACCAACGGTTATAATTGGGATTACAACGGTCAATTAATGTCATCTACCTATAAATAGAGATGCATTCAATTTGTAATACCTTGAAAATCTCATTTATGATAAGTATCATATTGAGTAAATAATACCTATTGGAAATAGGTGAATATGGGATCTCAAAGATCTTGTGAAGAATTTACCTTATTTTTGGGTAGTCTCTATTGAAAAAGAATAATTTGCGTTAGGTCCCTAAAACGTTTGGAAGTTTACGTTATTAATTAATTAAATAATAAATAAAAACGAAAATTTAAAAGAAAAGGACCAGATTATTGACCAAAATTATTGAGCAAAGATGGATAAGATTTGAAGAGTAATATCTAGATATTAAGGTGCAAGTGGCATTATTATATAATATATGTAAATAGTAAAAAGGTAAATAAACACCGATGGAGATTGGATCCTATCTAGAAAACCATGAACGAAGTTTTTAAAGTCGATATAATATTTATCGGTGGATTTTTATCTTGAAGTGGTCTTTTCCTAAGTTAATTCGGGATCGGTAGAAGAAGTTAGTAATAAGACGAAATAGGAGAAATCGAAATAGGCGAGTCATAAAATTAGTATTTGAACAAAATAAATTATAACTCAACATTTGGAGATGAGTTTATGATTTTCTGGTCATATTTGGAATCGGTGAGTTTTTGTCCGGAAGTTGATGATTCCGAAGTTCTTCCAAACCGACACGTTTTCGAGAAACTTCCACAGGACCGTTGGAACCCTGTATGGAATCAAAAAGTTATTTAGCCCGGACATTTCTAATAAGTGAGAAAATGTCTTCAAAGTTGTAATTCAATTTCGAGATTTTACGCGATTACGCGAATCGGGCACCGATCGGGAAATTCTACTGAAGGGCAAAAAGCAAAAGTTGAATGATGACTCAAGGGGGTAGCTGGACGTTTTGAAGTGTTTTGTGGCCAAAATTCATTCATCTAGAAACCCTAGAATGCATGGTTAGAATGGAAGAGTAAATTACAAAGTTGGAAAGGGAAAATTACCAATTTGGCCACAATTTCTCTCTATAAATAGGCCACCACTTCTCTTGAAATTTCACACCATTTCCCTTGAGAGTTTTGAAAAGTAGAGAGAGGTTAGAGAGAAGGAAGTGGTAGGGGAATTTTGCAATAAGCTCTGGGTAAATTTTTCGGTACTTAAGCTTTCGTAGTTCTTTCGGTAGTTAGAGTAGAAATGCTAAATTAGTCTTTAATCTTCCAAGTATGATTAGATATCATATGAGGGTCAAAGTAACGAAGTCTTGGCGAAATTTCGCCAATTAGGGTCGGGGTAAAATGGTCATTTTGACTAAAAATGTCCGTCGTAATGATAGATCCTTAACAAAAACGTTGTTATGTTGATAGGATATCCCTGATTACGTTTTGACCAACCGTCGTGCCGAAATACCGTAAAAACGTCAACGAAGGTACGTTCGCGTCGTAACACTAACTCGATGTTTCTTGTATGCGGGTATGTTGTATGAGTATTGTATGTCTATATGTGGTTGATGGTCTGTTGATATGTTGTGAGTATTGTTATGTGCTTTTGGATACATGCACTCCGTGTGATACATTTTACATGCAC
Source organism: Acacia pycnantha (assembly GCA_025563575.1). NCBI lineage: Eukaryota > Viridiplantae > Streptophyta > Magnoliopsida > Fabales > Fabaceae > Acacia > Acacia pycnantha. The sequence goes on along the minus strand of JAMWYP010000397.1, from coordinate 288,815 downwards.
TCCGTGTGATACATCTATATGCGCTCGTGTGGTACATTTATATGCACTCCGTGTGGTACTTCTACTTGCACTCCGTGTGATACATCTCGTTATCCCGTTAATGTGAATAATCGTGGTCTATATACGTATATGTGAATATGAGGTTAATCGTTACACGAGATCCGGTGCGGATCTCATCTCTTAACATAGCGTCGGTCGGGAGGACCAAGGACCGAGGAGAGAGGAAGCAAAGAAGCTTAGAGGTTCGATCGAAGACTTTTCGATGTTGTCCTTTACTTTTGAAAACTCTCGGTCACTGTACCGCTTCTCGTAATTAGCCGGTGGGCATTTTGAATATATATCGATACGCTCTTGTTCCAATGCTCTACTCGATGAAAAAAATTTATACTTGCTTTTGAAAAATGGGGATGTTACATTTTGGTATCGGAGCGATAGTCCCGGCATGAATCGACTATGTTATTACGGACAATTTGGTGCCTAAGGCAAGGCTAGTCTACGTGGGTGTGCCAATCGGTCGCCGTGAACTCGGTGAGGCCCCATGGTAGACACTTACTGTCCATTCTGTTCGATTAACGGAGTTAGGTTCTAAGCCTTTCCAAAAACTTGGAGCATGTTTTGAAAATGAGTACTGATATAGCCCGGAGTCAATGTACCACCATATTTCGGTATACCAGATTGAACCGGTGTACCACTTTCTGTGGGTGCATCACTCTAATCCAAAGCTTATATGAGAAGCAGGATCACGTCAGACGAAATTCTGCGACCAACAAAGATATGTACATGCAGTATTTGACTCATGTAGAGAAACTCCCGATGCGTGTTTCCGTACCCGTTTCGAAAAGAACGAGACATGGCGAATTTGAGAGGAGCCGGATCTCCCGAGAGGCCGAGGTGAATATATAGTCCGTATTACGAATTAGATGTTAGACACGTGTTCCGTATTTCTTAGTTATATTCGACCGTGATCATGTCATTGAGTAGGAGGTATCTTGTGTTGCCATGGTGTATGGGCACCATGGTGACATGTACGATATCTTGTGTTGTCATGGTGTATGGTCGCCATGGAGACATTTTGGTATCTGTGGTGTTAACCGCGGTGTATGAGCGCCTCGGGAGACACTATATATCAAGGTACGATATGACAAGATCGTTGCGGTCAAACCAAAGCGAATTCTCGACCACCAAGAGGAGCGGCTGGCAGACAAAGTAGAGATCCGACGCGTATAGTCCGAAAACAGGATAGTACGAAGTTTAGTGGGTAGAGTGCAAATTTCGAGGACGAAATTTTATTTAACGGGGGAGAAATGTCATACCCTGAAAATCTCACTTATGATAAGTATCATATTGAGTAAATAATACCTATTGGAAATAGGTGAATATGGGATCTCAAAGATCTTGTGAAGAATTTATCTCATTTTTGGGGTAGTTTCTCTTGAAAAAGAATAATTTGCGCTTAGGTCCCTAAACGTTTAGAAGTTTGCAAATAGGTCCCTAAAATATTTACGGGTTATGAAATACCCCGTGAAAATTATAAAGAGGCAAGAAAATATTTATTTGGAATAGGGAAGTATATTGTCCCTAATTTAGGTAATTTATTAAATTATTACCTTGGAAAAATAAAGGGGAAAAATTTAAAAAGTATTATAATGACCAAAATGCCCCGTGAATTATGATATAATGCATGAGGCATAAAACACCAATGTAAGTATAAAAATTGTGAGGTAATGGGTCATTCTAATTAATAAAATTAGCAAGAAGTATTAAGGAAGTAATTGAGTAATTATTGGCAAATTACTTAAAAATGAACAAAGGAAAATCCAAAGATAATTATGTAGAACTCCATAATTAATGGTTTGTGGCTAGAAAATTAGCATAAAATATATTTGCTAATTAATTGGAAAATATGAAGAAAAATATATGAGAATAGCTAATTTTAAGCCTAAAAACAAGTATGGACCAATAGGGAAATTTTGTAAAAAATTATATAAAATAATTATTAAATAATTATTTTATATAATATTAATTAATTAAATAATAAATAAAAACGAAAATTTAAAAGAAAAGGACCAGAATATTGACCGAAATTATTGAGCAAAGATGGATAAGATTTGAAGAGTAATATCTAGATATTAAGTTGCAAGTGGCATTATTATATAATATATGTAAATAGTAAAAAGGTAAATAAACACCGATGGAGATCGGATCCTATCTAGAAAACCATGAACGAAGTTTCTAAAGTCAGGGTATAATATTGATCAGTAGATTTTTATCTTGAAGTGGTCTTTTCCGAAGTTAATTAGGGATCGGTAGAAGAAGTTAGTAATAAGACGAAATAGGGAAATCGAGAAATAGGCGGATAGTCATAAAATTAGGATTTGAACAAAATAAATTATAACTCAACATTTGGAGATGAGTTCATGATTTTCTGGACATATTTGGAATCGGTGAGTTTTTGTCCGTAGTTGATGATTCCTAAGTTCGTTCGAAACGACACGTTTTTGAGAAACTTCCGCAGGACCGTTGGAACCCTGTATGGAATAAAAAATTTATTTAGCCGGACATTTCTAATAAGTAAGAAAATGTCTTCAAAGTTGTAATTCGAATTTCGAGATTTTACGCGATTACGCGAATCGGGCACCGATCGGGGAAATTCTATCGGACCGGGCAAAAAGCAAAAGTTGGATGATGACTCAAGGGGGGTAGCTGGACGTTTTTGAAGTGTTTTGTGGCCAAAAATCATTCATCTAGAAACCCTAGAATGCATGGTTAGAATGGAAGAGTAAATTACAAAGTTGGAAAGGGAAAATTACCAATTTGGCCACAATTTCTCTCTATAAATAGGCCACCACTTCTCTTGAAATTTCACACCATTTCCCTTGAGAGTTTCGAAAAGTAGAGAGAGGTTAGAGAGAAGGAAGAGGCCGGGAATTTTGCGTGAAGCTCAGGTAAATTTTTCGGTACTTAAGCTTTCGTAGTTCTTTCGGTAGTTAGAGTAGAAATGCTATATTAGTCTTTAATCTTCCAAGTATGATTAGATATCATATGTTAGGGGTATTTTAGTCATTAATTTCAAAAATCATGATGGGGTCGGAGTTATGGCAAAATTTTGGAAGATTAGAGTTAAAATAGCGAAGCTCTGGCGAAATTCACTGATAGGGCATCGGGGGCAAAATGGTAATTTTTACCTAAAATGCTCATATGATGTAAATCATTAATTAATATGATTTATATTTCGAAAATGATATTGGAGTAGGAGTTATGTTGAATTTTTGGAAAATTAGGGTCAAAGTAACGAAGTCTTGGCGAAATTCCGCCATTAGGGGGTCGGGGGTAAAATGGTCATTTTGACTAAAAATGTCCGTCGTAATGATATATCCTTAACAAAAACGTTGTTATGTTGATAGGATATCCCTGATTACGTTTTGACCAACCGTCGTGCCGAAATACCGTAAAACGTCAACGAAGGTACGTTCGCGTACTGTAACACTAACTCTGATGTTTACTGTATGCGGGTATGTTGTATGAGTATTGTATGTGTATATGTGGTTGATGGTCTGTTGATATGTTGTGAGTATTGTTATGTGCTTTTGGATACATGCACTCCGTGTGATACATTTTACATGCACTCCGTGTGATACATCTATATGCGCTCCGTGTGGTACATTTATATGCACTTCGTGTGGTACTTCTACTTGCACTCCGTGTGATACATTTGTTATCCTGTTAATGTGAATAATCGTGGTCTATATACCGTATATGTGAATATGAGGTTAACCGCTACCTGAGATCCGGTGCGGATCTCAGCTCTTAACAGTTACACAATTCCTCTCAACAACCAATCCAACGAAAATGAAAATCATCCAAGAGTCATTTATTTCTTGAGTTTTTCGTGTAAAGTATCTTCGATACATTCATACTTGATGTTTATCTTATCTACTCTAAAAGAGAGTTCATTGATTGTAAATCATTTATTGTGAGTTATCTCAAGTCAAGGGGACTTGGAGATTGGGTTATTGATTACAACTTGTAAAGGGGAGTAAGTTCTAGAGAGAGAATTACTCTTGAGTGCAGTGTGTAATCAAGTGATATAGTGAGACATCCCAGGGAGTCTCGGGGACTGGATGTAGGTCAAGTTGTTGGACCGAACCGGGATAAGTTCTTGTGTCTTGCTTCTCTTCTCTAAACTATGTTTTTACCTTCATTTCCTATCCGATAAACAGAGCATACCGAAAAGTTTTTAAGAATCCCGAATTCACCCCCTCTTGGTGATTCAAGCTCCATTTACAAGAGAGTCCACAACTTTCGAACCCATACCTAAAGGCGCCTTTGTTTTGATTAGCTTTGCTTCCTCTGTTTCAACTTTCAATCTTGTTTTTCAGTGGTATTTTCTATAGCTGTAATTTTGTCCAAGAAGGAGGATTTGCTCTTTGATGAGATTTCTATTAATTGCAGTGGCTAAATTTCTTTTATCCTAAAGCAATTAGTTGATTCTCTCGAGCTTGGATCCTTAAAGGGAGTATTATTTATCTAATTTCTTAATCTTTTTCATTTTAATGATTGAATTTAGGTTTCATTATTATAATGGTTTGATGTTTCATACAATTTGGGAGATTGGATATATTTAGATTTGATTTTGTGCAATTTGAATTTCATTAGTAATAATTTCTTGTATATGACTAGTAGGTAAAGCTTATACTTGAGATTGTTATGAAAAATATTATGTTTGTAATCTAAGGGTTCTTGATTACTTGTGTTGATGCATTTAATTAATTTCAATTGCTAGAGTTTTTATTGGGTTTTGGTTAGAGGAATTAAGGCTTGCTAGATGTGAGAGATTTAATTCACCCAACTCAAACTAGCTCAAAGAGTCTTTTAGGCACTTTTGTCAAACAAGCACACTCTTATTATCTTTTAAAACAAGGATAGATAAAATTCACTGTTCTATGAGGTTTTATCATACTTTTCGAAACCAATTTCCATTTCACTCCACTTTATTCCAAAAATCCAAAAATATTAGTTTTTAAAACATTTTAGTTTAATTGCAACTTAGTTGATGGATAAAAAGCTCAAAATCCTTTTTAACTTGTTTTATGCTAATTATCACATTTAGTTGCTAATTAAATAATAAAAAGCTCCGTAAGAGACGATATGAAATTGCATTCTAAATTGCAATCCTTGATTTAATTTTGAAGAGGTTACCAAGACATAAACCGACATGTTATCTTTAGTTTCTTGCTCTTCTCTTGCTTTGTAAAACAAAAGGTGTCAAAACATTAAAAATGTTATGAAAATATGGAGAATACAACAAATTAAGATGAAGGAGATAGAAAAACAAGAAAGAATTGGAGAGAAAGAAGAAGCCATTCTCATTCATTTTGATGTATCCAATGTTAATAACATAGCCTTTTATTTATAGGCCTTCAATCTCAAGAGAGTTACATGAAATAAATACCAAATTAATTCACCTAGGACTTATGCGTGCACAATTAATGTGTAACTTTTTATTTATGGTATAAATATTGCTAAAAAATCATTCACTAGAAAGTCATAAAGGCATGGAGGGTAGGATATAAAATGTCAAAAGTTGGGAGAGGTTATGAACATCACATAATCTAATATTTATATAAAAAAACAATTTGTTTTCCAAAACAATAATTTTTTTTTAATTTTTCAGAACACGTGACCAAGGCACATTTTCGGACAATTTTTTTATATATTTTTTTAAGAGCCAAACCAATTCTTGTAATACCCTAGTTAAAATCGACATATGATGAGCATCATAGTTTAGTAAAAATACCTATTGGAAATAGGTGAATATGTGGTCTCAATGAGTGTGATAGATTTATCTTATTTCTTAAGGAAAAATCTCTTGAAAATTAGGAAAAATAATAGTGTCAAAATTACTAAAATACCCTTGCGAGGTATGAAATGGCCTAAAAATATTATGATAAATTCGAAGGGCAGTAAAATAATTATTAAAAATTAGAAAGATTATTGTCCTTAATTTAGAAAATTTATTAAATTATTTCCTTTGGAAATAAAAGGAAGAAAAATTAAAAAGTATTCGGGAACCAAAATTGACCCCATAATTTTTAGGAAAAATTTTAATAAAGGACCTAAGAAAAATAATATTTAGTAGGAAGGACCATAAAAATGGTAATTATTTTAAAGGACCAAAAATTAAAATATTAAAATAGAAAGACTAATTTGCCCCTATCTATATCTTCTCTCTAACAAATTCTACAATTTTTTTAATATGACAATCTCAAGATGGATAATCATAAACGAAACTATCATTAAGAATATGTTCTTTGCATAAAAAAAAAAAGAATATGTTCTTTCTCCCGCTTGTCTTCGAACTAGAATGTATAGACATTATCCTCGAGAGAATCATATTTCCGCTTGCCTCTCACATTTCGACTCTTGGCTAATGATTGCACGAAAGTAGTTCGGTTAACCTACGATTCGAAACCAAATTTGCCGACTAGTCCATAACCTCTAGCCTTTGATTCTTCATCATCCCAATCTATCGCATATTCATTCAGATCATTCATAGTGATCTCCATCTTGTACTCAGAAATCAGCAAGAAACAACAAAAATCACAAATGCAGAAATCATAGAAATCCCCAAATTGAAAACAAAAAGGAAGAAGAGGAGATCAAGTAGATGAAAGGATTGGTGAAGAGAGAGCCTAGATGAGTAGAGATTCCTCTCGCGAGCGTAACGCTCCGATTAGACGAGATGGACGCTCCGACGAAGGAGAAAAACAGCACTCTCACGAGAGGAGAGGAAACTCTCCCTCACTCAGAGGAGGGAATTGCCCTGAGTTAATTTTGTGGTACATTCAAATGAGAACTTGATCATGAAGAAAGGTGAGCAACATAAGATTGAGCGCGTACGTATGAAGTTAATTATGGTCAAAAAGCAATGAGAATGTGTTTCAATTGAAGAATAACACTTACGGATAGAGTTATGGTGAAATGGAGCTCTACCATTTGTTTTTTTATTTATTTTCTTCAGATAATGTTTAATTTTAAATAATTAGTAGTGTGAATGTAAATCAAAGTCCCAGGGCATCAACATTTCTTCATATTAGTTGATGCAATAGCGTTTATTAGTTGTAGTAACAAGTAAGAGGATTTGGAGATAACATAGGGACAATTTAGTCTTTTTATTTTAATGTTTTAATTTTTGGTCCTTCAAAATAATTACTATTTTTATGGTCCTTCTTAATAAATATTATTTTTCTTAAGTCCTTTATTACAATTTTCCCTAATTTTTAATATTTTACATGGGACATAAAATACCAATGTCAAGAAAATAGTTGTGAGATAATAGTTAATCCTAAATAAGGAAATTGTCAACAATTAGTAAGTGATTAAATAAATAATTATGGGTTAATTGTTTAAGCATGATTAAGAGAAAATCCAAGGGTAAATAGGTAGAACCCTTTAATTAAATGTTTATAGCTAAAATTAGCATAAAATATACTTGCTAATTGATTGGAAAAGATTAAGGAAAATATATAAGATTAAGTACATAGAAATCCCTAATCCCAAAAGAGTTTTTAATCACATGGTTAAGACACTAATTAAACTTGTTAATCCAATTAGATAAATTAAATAATTATTAATGGTTGAGATGTGATTTAATAAAGCAAAATCTAAGGTTTAGAATTATTCTAGTAATTTTTAAAACCTAAATCCATGTAATTAGAAATGGACCAATGAGAGAATTTTGGTAAATTAAATATTAGATAATTAAATGTAATATAAAATAATTAAAAACAGAAAAATAAAATAAATAAAAGGTCCAAGAATGCTGGCCGAAATTTTTGAGTCAAAATGGATAAGATTTTGCAAAATATAATATCTAGATATCATGTAATAAAATAGTAATATAATTGTGATATTTTGTGAAAAAGCAAATAGGATAAATGACCACCGATAGAAATTAAATCCTATCTAGAAAACCATGAACTAAGTTTCTAAGGTCAGAGTATATTATAAACAAGTGAATTTTTATCTCGGAGTAGGCTGTTTCCGAAGTCATTTCCGTAACCGGCGGAATGGTTAGAGAATAAGACGAAAAAGGAAATAGGGAAGATAGTATAAATGAAAATAAATCATAACTTGAAATCCAGTGGATGAGTTGGAAAACATCCTGGACATTTTATGAATCGGTGAATTTTGTCCCGAAATTGATGTTACCCGAAGTGATTTCCGTAACTAAAGACGATTATCCGAAAATGTTCGGCAGCAACGGAATGCCCTGAATGGGATCAAAAATTTAGTTGACCCGACATTTTTAAAGAGGAAGATTAGAACTTGTGGCTATGCTTCCGGATTTTTGAGATTTTCTAGGATTACGCGATTAGGACGACGAACAGGGAACTTTATCGGATAAAACAAGGATGACATCACCTTGATGACATCATCCTTGGAGGGCTTGCATCATGAAGAGGTCGGCCAACACATCTAAAGGCCAAGAAGAAGCCACTTCAAAAGTTTGAATCCAATGGTTGAAATTGCATTTGGCAAAGCATGAATAGTAACCAAAAAACCTCTATAAATAGGCCTCAACTCTCTTCATAAATTTCACACCAAAGAGCTCTTTCTCATTTCGAAATCTTGGAGCAGAAGAGAGGAGGAGGAGTCCGGAGAAAATTTATAGCGAAGCCCTGAGTAAGTTCTTCGGTCCTTAGCTTTTAAGTTCTAGTCTTTTGTTCGGTAGTTTTAGTAGAAATGTTAGTTAGATCTAGGAAGTAGGAAATGAAATTCATATTCTTGTTTTTAGGCCTCATTGCATTGAAAGGGGAAAAATGGTAATTTGTACCTAAAATGCCTGTTATGATGTTGGATATTGATAAACGTGATATTATCCTTATAGGATATCTGTAATCCCGTACCGCTGTCGTACCGCTGTCGTTCCAGACGTACCGCTGTCAAACGTAAACGTACCAGAATACCGTCAACGAAGGTACGTACGCGTACTGTAATACTGACTTTGATGCTTGTGTATGCTTATATATGTTGTGGATAGTTTCATGAAGTGATGAACAGGACTCTGTCCTAGACATGCACTGTGACTAGGGAACCGTATCTAGATCACTAAATACGCCTTTTCACGGGATTATAGTCATGATAATGCCGATATGTTTTCCTAGCGCGAGGACACGACCGTACATCGTGGCCTGGATATGTGCGGACTGGGATAACTTTGCATGTTAGTGTAGTTGTTATCAAATGATCATACAACGTATCGGCTTGATCATTGCCGTAATATTAGAAATGTCTCATTGTACATATTGTTTATATAAGCATGAGGTTAACCGTTACTCGAGGTCCGATGGGCATTGAACCTCGGCTCTTCTGTAATACCCTAAAATTTGAATTAGGAAAATATCATAATGATCTTATTTTCTAAGGAAAGTACGTGGGAACTTAAGGAAAAATCTCTTGGAAATTAGGAGAAAAATATTAATGTGCCAAAATGACGAAAATGCCCTTGTAGGACATAAATAACTTAGGAAAATTATGAAAAATCCCGAGAGGTAGTAAAATAATTATTAAAATTGAGAGAATTTATTGTCTCTAATTTTGGTAACGTAATAAATTATAAGCTTGGAAGAATTGTAAAATAACAATTATAAAGTATTTGGAGATCATAACTAACTCCGTAAGTATTGACATTTTACATGGGAGATAAAATAGCAATGTTAGTTCAGATTTTGAGAGGAAGTAATTAGTTCTAGATAAGAAAATTATCAACAAATAATAAGTGATTGATTAAATAATTATTGGTTAATTATTTAAGCTTGAACAATGGAATAATTGTGATAAATTATGTAGAACTCTATAAATAATGATTTATGGCTAGAAAATTAGCATAAATATATTTTCTAATTAATTGGAAAATATGAAGGAAAATTATGAGATTAAGTAATTTTAAGCCTAAATGCAAGAATGGACCAATAAGGGAATTTTGTAAAATTTTTAAGAAAATTGAAAATAAATAAATAATTAATTAATTAATTAAATTAAAAAAATAAATATTTACAAATCCAAAAAAGGGGCCAGCCGAATTGGACAAAAAAATGAGGATAGGAATGAATGAAAATATCAAGATATTTGAGTTGCAACTTGTAATATTTTTAATAATATAATTTATGTGTAAAAAATATAAAAGGTAAATAAACACCGATAGGAATTGGATCCCGACTAGAAAACCATGAACAAAGTTTCTAAAGTCAGTAAAGAATATGAAAGAGTGGATTTTTATCTTGAAATAGACTGTTCCAGAAGTTAATTCCGAGATCGGTGGAGCATTTTGATGATAAGACGAAATAGGGTAATCTGTGAAAAAGGCAGATAGTCACAGATTTAGAATTTGAAGAAAATAAATTGTAACTCAACATCTGGGGATGAGTTGAGAATTTTCTGGACATATTTGGAATCAGTGAATTTTTGTCCAGAGATTGATAATTCCGGAAATTCGTTCCGTAACCGGCACGTTTTTCCGTAAAACTTCAGCATGACCGGAGAATACCTGGAAGGGATCAAAACTTTATTTAGCCCGGACATTTCTAATGAGTGAGAAAATGTCTTCAAAGTTGTGATTCTGAATCTTTGAGATTTTGCGCGATTCGGACACCGATCGGGAACTTTTCGTAGGAGGCAAAAAGCAAAAGTAGTTTGGTGACTCATCTTTGCTTGGAGGAGGGGCTGGACGTTTTTGAGTGTTGAGTGGCCAAGAGTGATTCATCTAGAAACCCTAGAATGTATGGTTGTTATGGAAGGGAAAATTACAAGTTTGGGAAGTGAAAATTACCAAATTGGCACAATTTTTGCCTATAAATAGGCATGAACTTCTCTTCAAATTCACACAAAAATCACTAAGCCTAGGCCGAAATAGAGAGAAGGAAGAGAGAAGGAGGAGTCCGGGAATTATGCAAATGCGAAGCTCTAAATAAGTTCTTCGGTATTTAGTCTTAACTTTCGTAGTTCTTTCAGTAGTTAGAGTAAAAATGCTAGTTTAGTCTTTAATCTTCCAAGTATGATTAGATATCATATGTTAGGGGTATTTTATTCATTATTTCAAAAATCATGGTGGGTCGAAGTTACGGCAAAATTTTGGAAGATTAGAGTTAAAGTAGCGAAGCTCGCGAAATTCCGCCGACTAGTAAGGATAGGGGCAAAATGGTAATTTGTACCTAAAATGTACATTATGATGTGAATCATTAATCAATATGATTTATATTTCAAGATTATGTTGGAGTAGGAGTTATGTTGAAATTTTGGAAGATTAGAGTCAAAGTAACGAAGTCTTTGTCAAAATTCCGCCGATTAGGGGGTCGGTAGTAAAATGGTCATTATGACTAAAAATGTCCGTCGTAATGATAGATCCTTAACAAATATGTTGTTATATTGATAGGATATCCCCGATTACGTTCGATTACGTTCGACCAACCGCCGTCAAAATTCCGTCAACGAAGGTACGTTCGCGTCTTAACACTAACTCGATGTTTATTGTATGCATATATGTATATTGTCCGTACTCATTTGTACTATCGTCTGTCATGCCTATTGTCTATCATTCCCGTACTCGACCGTACTATCTTCTCGTCATGCCTATTGTTTGTCATGCTTGTACTCGATTGTACTACTGTCCTCGTACTGACTGCGTACTATTACCCGTACTCGACGATCGTACTATTGTCCGTACTCTGACTGTACTACTATCCGTACTCCGATTGTACTATTGTCTCATCATCCGATCAGTATTGTTATTGCCATACATATCGATATGTATACCCTATGTCCGACCGTAGTAAATGAATACCCTATGTCTCGACCGTAGTAAATGAATACCCTATGTCGTAGTAGTAAATGTTGCCGAAAGTCTATGAATGTCTCTGCCGTACATATATAGTGTATATGAACATGAGGTTAACCGTTACAGGGGTTCGATGCATGGACCTCAGCTCTTAACTTAGCTTCAGGGTCGGAAGGACCAATGACCGAGGATAGAGGCAAGCAGGCCGCATAGAAGATCCTACCAAGACTTCTTTTGTCATTACTTCGAAACACTTTTGTACCATTGTTTAAACAAAGAAGACATGCAACCATGGGTATTTTAATATATATCGATTACTCTTACGCTCCTGCTCTACTCGATGTTTACAAATGATGTTTGATGAAAAAAAAATTATCTTGCTTGTGAAAACGGATGTTACACTTACTATATAGCTTCGTGGTCCGGAGACTCGAGGACGGAAGATGAGCATAAGTCGGGTTAGCAGCACGTGGGAAGACCGCGTAGGGACCCGATCGAGGACATCTAAGATTTGAACGGATAATGTAATGTTCTTTATGAACAGATCACACGCCATTGTATCATGCAGTATCGCTTACTCAATACTCCTTTTGTTCCAATGCTCTACTCTGATATATGAAAAAAAAAAAATTACTGCTTTTAAAAATGGGATGTTACAATAGTAAATAAGCATATTAAATTTTTCGGTAAAAAGAAGTATGTTGAATTTCAATAATTCCAAAGGGATTGATTTGGAATTTTAAAATATTGCAAAATTTGATAAATTACTCGACTACTCTTAGTTTTATTAAAATAAAAATAAAAATCCTCAACCCCATTGTCTATTTGTTGGAGCTCTGCGCCGATGATTGGAGGCGCGGCCATCACCGGTGTAATATCCCAATTTTGCTTTACTAAGATTCCATGTACAATGTAAATATTCATGGAAATGTAATTTTATGATATAATGTGATAAATTGAATATTTATCATAAGATTGATAATCTATTGATTATTTTCAATCTGAATTGTGACTAGAAGCTAGTTGTCTAATTGATTATTATGTGACTACATTAATTGGCAAAAAATGTGACAAGATGATCACTTTCGCTAAGACTTAAATTTCGACCTAATGGAAGCCATAAAGGGAGCATTTGTTGTTAGCCAATTTAATACACAAAGACAATAAGTTTTTGTCATATGAACTTGTGTCAATGGATATCAAAAATTCAACACTTGGGAACCCTCTAGAAGGTCATAAATATCGTCCAAAAGAGGGAGAAGAGGATGAGGTAAGTTGTCTTAGCCATCAAGGCTAGACCAAAGTATTTATGGTGCAAATGCCACTTGTCAAGCAAGGGTGAAAAGTTGATCATGTAATTTCTAAATGTGCATGTGTCCTCACATCAAGAAGAGCATTAAAGACCTCTTGAAGGGGCCTAGATTTCGGCCAAACAAGGAATGAAAGGAGAAAAGATGAAGTCTTGAAGCAATTAACACATGTGGAATAAAGGTCAACAAGTCAAAATTCCACATGTTAAGCTAGGAAGCAAGATGACAACTTGGGGGAACACCTAAGCAAGTGATTGTGTCATCAAGAAAATTTTGACATTTGGAGTTCAGGTAGTAACTATAATATTTCATTCTCTGTATGTCTTTATATGTATGTTTGAAACATATTTGTATAAGTCCCAATTGTATACAGCAAGACTTGGGTTATGGCCCAGTCAACTTTCTCATGACTCGGGTTGCAACCCAATCACGACTTTGGTTGTTGTCTAGTCAATTTCCTAGCATTGTAGTTATGTGAGTTTGTTTATGATTGTTGCCGTATTATTTGCAGTTGTTGTTGTCGTACTTATAGTTGTTGCTACATATGATTTGTATTATGATTGTTAATGTTGTATGTTGTTGTGGACTGTGTTGTGTGGTTAACTAGCATATATTATGTATACATTGAATGTGAAATTAACCTATTACTCTAAGATTAAACTATGAATCTCATATCTAATCGAAGAGACAGCAAGTGGATATAGAATGAAAGGTAAGGCAGTGATGTAAGGTGGTTGATGAGACATGGGTGGACTCAAGAGGAGTTTTAAATTATTATTTTGTTGGATTGTATTAATTTATCAGTCGAATTTATTTATCTTACATTGTGGGGATGATTGTATATTATCCCATAACGAATTAACTTTAACTTACAACCCCCAATATGCATTAACCGATAACCGAGTAATGTGTATATATATAAATACATTTTATCATTATTTAGTCGTCCATACCGATATACATGCTCACATTGTGTTGTCACTCTCAACCGAAGCTCTAGTGACCTTGCCAACAACCTGCTGTTGGAGCTCTTGTAACGCCCGTCCTTTTGACGCCCTTATTAATCGAGTTTTCGCGCACGAGCATCGAAATGATTTGGACGACTTAATTGCGGAATAAAACTTTAACAACATAGCTTAGTTCGAAAACATGAGGATATATTTTTCGCGATTCGAATCCATCCCATAGTGGGATGTTAATACATTATTCCATAATAGACAAATGATAAACGATAAAATACAATCCAACTACCTATATTTTTTTCAAAAGGTTCCTAACCCTTACAATTGCATCTTTCTTCTTGATCCCGATCCACCACCAATCCATGGCTAGGATACACATAAGCAAATTATCTAGCAACCATGATCAGTCATACATAAATACATACATACAAGCTAACGAGATAACAGTTACCCACCTCGAACTTGAATCCTTAACTTTGTCCGGAGTTGTTGGGATCGGTAGAGGTGTCAATGTATGCCTATAAATGTTTATCATTGTCGTTAGTTACTACTTGCGTCACAGAGTAACTAAATACGTGAATTATTTTAGAGGATTAATAGTAGTTATTAATCCCTAAAATTCCCATAATTTTCCTTACTTTAAGACTTAACCTTAACTTCTCAGAATTTTCATTAAACTTTGAAAATTCATAATTAATTCTCTAGTTCTCCGATTGGGGTGATTCAAAATTCTATGTGTCACTAATTAAGTCTATTTTCGTGGAAACATAATCACTAGACTTATTAACAACTGTATCATTCCCAGAATTTCGTTCATTCTTCTCTGTCCAGAAAAATGTTCCAGGTTACTAGGTCAATTTTCAAAAATTTGTATCTCTCTGGATACAACTCCGAATAAGGCTTATGACCTATCAAATTAAACCTTGTTATGTCTACTTTAATTCTGGAAAGTTTCATGGAAAAAATAAATCATTTACCATTTCAAAATAGATCCCGAAAATATCTGTTCACTTCTGGAATATACCATTTCCAGTTTTTAGCTTCTAACTTTAGAAATTCATAATTTTCTTTGTACACATCGGATTTGGGTTTTCTTTGGCTCATATTAAAGATCATGATGTGTACTAAATATCCCCAAAATTTCAGGGTCAAAGGAGTTCATTTTCCCTGGTTTTGCATCATCCAAAGTTTACTGTTTCAGCTGAAAATTCAGTTTCCAAAAATAACATCAGCATGCATGTACATAATTCATTTGCTCACATGCATACGTATCAGCGAAAACTTCTCATTTATACATACTTTAGATGTGGTCAAAGGATTCAAACACATGCTCCCTGAAGTTCCTGACAGCCCCCACGTTAACTCTTTTAAAACTTGTTCAGTTTCGATGCTTTGCAGAAACTTCATAGAACCCCAAGAAAATTCCGATATCAACGTGTATGCAACATCATTTAAGCACCCACTTTAATTTTCTAATGGTTTGGTTGGCCATCTAGGCATTTTATACGTAAGAAACATGCCAATACCATCTATGTTTCAGCACCATAAGATAGAGAACATATGCAGAACCGAAACCAATACATTTGAGCTTCAAACATAGAGAACAAGGTTGGAGAAAGATTACCTTGTTTGAACTCAAGTTTGCACATCCGACCCTCCCTCCTCTTCTTCCTTTGACTTCCTTCCTCTTGGTGTTCTCGGTCTCTCGCCTATCTCTCCCTTGATCACAGCTTCTTTCTCGTCTCACACTCTCCTTCTCATACTCTTACTCTTGTTTCTGTTTTATTGACTTCTATTCGAATGGTTGCAACGAGGGAGGGAGTATATACTGAATTTAAGGGTCTGGACCGAGAGAAGAAACGCTGGTCCGAGGAGCAAAATTAATGGTCTATGGCGCTGGGCTCGATGGGCATGGGAGTTTGCTGCTGCGGCGTGATTCTCGGCGACGCGGGATCAATGTTGAGCAACATATCGTGCGTGTTTACTGATATAACCCAGCGTTTTCTCTTCTTTTTTTTTTTCTTTTTTTTTTTTCCAGCTGAAAACGGGTTGGGGTGTTTTGTTGTTGGGCTGAAGAGGTTGTGGGCTGATTGAGGATTATTGAAGCAGATGGAAGGTAAAATGTTTTGTTAGTATATAGTTAATTAGTTTGCATGTAGATGGCACGTGATTTCCTTATATTAATCAAACTTAAAAAATTTTCAAATATTAATTTTAACATTTATCCAGACTAAATTTTCCATGACTAATTCCATCATAATATTTCTATGTCCTCGAAATATTATTTCATAATCTTCCCCAATTTTCAAGGTCCAAAATAATTTTAATAATTATCTTAAGCTTTTTCCTCATAATAAGCTTAAGACTTTGGACTCCACTTGGCTAGAAGCCTTCTCATCTCGCTTTATTTCCAACCTTCGGTCCAAAAATTTGGGATGTTACAGCTCTCACACTAGCAACCGAAGCTCCCGCTACCTAAAATATGTTTTTGAATTTCTCAAGTTAATATAGATACTTGAGGTGTTAATAGCGATACTAAAGTTATAAACAACGGCCTAATATATATTTTTTGAATTTCTTAAGCAAGAGTTGTTAATAAAGATAGTTGAGTTATTAATAGCAATACTAAAATTGTCAATGGGTATTTGTTGAATTTACAACTTCAATATCACTATTAATAATTCAGGTATCTATATTGACAACTTTTGCTTGAGAAATTTTTTAAAAACATATCATTTGTTGGAGCTTTGATGAAAGTTATTAGAAAATATTCAACAAATATTATATTTACAACTTTAATATTGTTATTAACAACTCAAATATCAATATTGACGACTTTTGTCCGAGAAATAAAAATATATATATATATTAAGTTTGTCATGTACAATTTTAGGATCGTTATTAACAACTAAAGTATCCATTGGTAACTTTTGCTTTAGAAATTCAAAAAAATATACATTAGGACATCGAGTTCCAGTCATTAGTTGCTGCACCAGAGCTCCAAGATTCGTCGATGTAATACCCCGAAATTTGAATTAGGGAATTTAAGGGCCAAAGTGCCAAAATGACCAAAATACCCACGGGAGGAGTAAATAACTTAGGAAAATAGGTGAATATGAGGTTTCAAACACCTTGTATTGAGTTTACCTTGTTGTTAAGGTAATTTCTCTTGAAATTGGATAATTTGCAATTAGGTCCCTAAAACGTTTGGGAATTTGCAAATAGGTCCCTAAATACATTGTGGGTTATAAATACCTGTGAAAGCTATAAAAGAAGCAAGTAAAAATCTATTTAAAATAGGGAAGGATATTGTCCCTAATTTAGGTAATTTATTAAGTTACAAACTTGGAGAAATTGTAGAAGAATACTCAAAAAGTAAGGAAATGACCATAATACCCTTGCGATTATGGAAAATGCGAATAATGCGAGAATGCATGAAAAATCTCATGTTAAAGAAAAGGTTAAGGGGTAATGTGGTATTCTAATTAAGAAAATTACTAAGCAGTGATAATCGAGTGATTAAGTATTTATTAGCAAATTACTTAAGCACAAGTATAGAAAATTCGGAGATAATTATGTAAAGCTCCAAAATTAGTGATAAATGGCTAAAAATTAGCATAAATATATTGGTTAATTAATTGGAAAATTTGAAGGAAAAAGGATGAGTTTAGGTATTTTTAAGCCTAAATGTAAGAATTGACCAATAGGAAAATGTTGTGAGAGATTATGTAAAAATAATTATTTAATTAATTAAATAATTAATTAAATAATTAATTAAAAAGAAAGTGCAGAAAATAAAAGAAAAAAACGAAAAAATAAATAAATAAATAAGAAATAAAAATAGAAAACTTAGTTGATAAGTTAAGTTTATTATTTTATTAATATAATTAATTAAAGTAAAATTATGTGAATAGTAAAATGGGAAATAGGAAACGGATCCTATCTAGAGATCTAGGAATGGGATTTCCAAAGTCAAGGTAAAATATTAATCAGGTGGGTTTTTATCTTCCGTTAAACTCTTGCGGAAGTTAATTCAAGCCGTTTGTGCTTTTTCCTAATAAGACGAAATAGGGAAATTTCGAGAAAAGGCCAGATAGCCAAAAGGACGAAAAGGTTATGTTGTGACATTTGGAAAAGAATTGGGAATTTTCATGAACATATTTGGATTCATGAATTTTTCTCAAGAGATGAGTGTTTCGGAAACAAGTTTCGACACCGGACGCGTTTGGACACGTTTTTCGAGAAAGACTCAACTGGACTGTTGGAGCCCTATATGGAATCAAAATATAGGTTAACTTGGACATTTCTACTAAGTGAGGAAATGGTTTCAAAGTTGTAAATCCAGAATTTTGAGATTTTTCCGAAATCACGCGAATCGGGTACCGATCGGAGAAATCGGTGCAAGCTTCGGAAGGTGACACGTGGCCACCTCCCATTGGCCAAACCCTTTATTTTTGGGCCTGAATTTCGTTCAAGTGTGAATGCAAAGAAGGGAAAATGGTTTTTGAAAAGTTGCTTTGGACGGTCCGGATCGCTTCTCACAAAGTTGATCCGACTAGAAACCCTACCTCCTTTTCTATAAATACCCACCCCTCCCTTTGGTTTTTCTCACATTTGAGAAGCAAGAGCTGATTTAGAGAGAGAAAGAAGAGAGAGGAGCTCGGGAAATTCTGCGGCGAAGCTCGGGTAAGTTTTCCTGCAGAGCTTTAAGCTTTCGTAGTTCTTTCAATAGTTAGAGTAGTAATGCTAGAGTAGCCTTTATTTTTCAAAGTATGATTAGATATCATATGATAGGGCTATTTTAGTCTAGAATTTCGAAAATCATAATTGCGTCAAGTTCGCGAAATTTCGGGAAGAAAATTTGTAAGAGTAACGAAGTGTTTGGCGAAATTCCGCCGATTAGGGTAGAAGGGCAAAATGGTAATTTTTACCTAAAATGCCGATTATAATGTCAAATCACTAATGAAAGTGATATTACTCTTATAGGACGTCGAAATCCTAATTTGCCGCCGTTACACGCCCGACGAGCCGTTGTTGGAGATTTCACGATTTTCCGTAAAACGTGCTAGAAATATCGTAATCCGTCAACGAAGGTACGTTCGCATACTGTAACACTAACTCTGATGGTTATTGTATGAATATGTGTGTTTCCTCTCGTCATGTGTGTACTACGATTGTACTTTTGTCGTACTCACTGATTGTACTTTGTTGTACATACTTACTTTATCTTGTTATGCGTTATACATCCGACCGTATTATTCTCTGTCATGTCATACATCCGACCGTATCACTATCCATTATGCCTTAACCTTACATCCGATCGTATTGTTCTCGCCGTGCATATCTCGATTATGTACACTCCTCATTGTGCTTTAACCCTACATCCGATTGTATTGTTATTGCCATACATATCCGATTATGTATTCCCTATGTCCGATCATAGTAAATGTTGCCAAGATATTTGAATGTCTGTCGTACATATATGTTGTATATAAACATGAGGTTAATCGTTACCGAGATCCAATGTGGTAAATTGGATCTCGGCTCTTAACATAGCGTCGAGTTCGGGAGGACCGAGGATCGAGGAGAAGGACAAGCAAAGACGCCTAGGAGTAGCAGTGAAGACTTCTTTCGTTATACTTTTGAAACACTCTTGTACCACTGTTTAAACAAAGAAGACATGCTACCATGGGTATTTTAATATATATATCGCTTACTCAATCGCTCCTGCACTACTCGATCATTTTGAAATGATGTTTTTTTAAAAAAAAGTTATACTTGCTTTAGAAAAGTCGGGATGTTACATCGACAAGGGGGTTGAGGGTTTTCTTATTAAAAAAATTAGGGGTAGTTAGGTAATTTCTAATTTTTTAACAATTATTCTTATATAAAAAATTAAACTTAATAGGTTGACATTTTAAATTGTTTTATCAACATTTTAAATTTTTTCCGGCAAATAAAAAATATTTAGAATTTCAATACCAACATTTTTAAATGTAAAAATTGGGTATTATCGGTATTTTAGATCTATCATACTAATGATATCCAATTTACTACAGATAAAGAGGTTTAGAAAAATAATGGGAAAAATTCCCCATTGAAAATTTTATTGGCAAGAAGGACAAAAAAATATCTACACATATAGATTATCCATATTCTGCAAGTTTTGTATTCATATAGTACCAGTGCTCTAATTTAGGTCCGTATCATCAATAACATTTTCAATAGGGTGCTTTTCCTCAACTTTCCCCAAACAGTTCTCATTATTCAAATGAAAAAGTAACTAATTTACCGATACGCCAATATTCAAAAACATCATCATTCTATATTTCAAGGTTACAAGTTCCACAGAAAAATAAAACGAAAAAAAGGAGTAAAAGAAACAGTTATTACAATTTGATTTAACAATTATTCAAGTAGTTAGTGGTGTCACTAACATTTTTGATAAAAGAGATCTTGATTTTGTTAAGTTTGACCACCACATCCTTCATATTAATTCGCGCTCCAGGTAAATCAACGCAGCAATGTAAGGCCAACTCAAGAAGTGCTGATATATGTGACAATATGATGTCAGCATTTTGATCATCTCTTGGCAACAGATTGGCATCTAGAATATTAATGATGGAATGAGGTGTTGATTTGCTAACCCAATCTTTCAAACTCAGACCTTGAACAAAGGATATATGTTTGTGTTTTTTTTTTTTTTTTTTTCAAAAGTGCAGATAATCACTTGTAAAAAACGGCAGATATTTGTTGGTAATATATAGAAATAAGGCTTCATAAAACATGGAGTAAAATGTAGAAATTAAATAATTATACCTGGTGCCATATAGTCTATTGTAGCCAAAGTCTTGGTATAAATTTCCATTTGATTTTCACCCAACAATTTGGCAATACCAAAATCACCGAGGTGAGTCACCATATCTTCATCCAACAATATGTTGCTCGGTTTTATGTCACAATGAACAATTGGTGTAGGAGAACCATGATGAAGATACTCCAAAGCAATGGCCACATCAATAACTATATTCAACCTTTGCAAGGTATCCAAATAGTAGTTATTAGAGTGCAACCATTTGTGAAGACTCCCATTTGACATGAATTCCATTATTATGGATTTAAATTCACCATGTGAGTAATCACTAATCATCTTAGTGAGATTGCGATGACGTAAACTGTACAAAGCAGCACATTCATTTTCAAAACTATTCAATGCTCTTTCCACACTTGAACTAAATACTTTAACAGCAACAATTTTTCCATTTGGAAGAACCGCTTTGTAGATTGATCCAAAACTTCCCCTTCCAACCAAAAGGACAGCCAAGATAGGCAATGAGCATTCTATCAACAACATAACTTTACTTGAGTTATGCTTCTTTCCTTTCCTACATGGCTGAACAAGTAGTTGAGGCTTCCCACAAAGACCTTCATTCATCATAAAAGAATCAGCTGAAAAGTTTTCAATACAACCACCATTTGGAATTTCTCCTTGCAATAAATTGTATGAAAGGTTTATGTATTTCGATAGCGAAGTGACTCCAATGATTTCGGAATCACACCGCATGTAATTTTTAGAGAGATCCAAAGACTCCAAGCTTACCATGCCACCAAGTGATTCAGGTATAGGCCCTTGTAATTTGTTATGAGCCAAAGATAGGTTTAACAAAGTTTGCAAGCCACCCAAGGTTGTAGGGATGTTTCCTACAATTTGATTTCTTGACAAGTTCAAGAGTATAATTGCTTTCAAGTTTGATACCTCAGGAGGAATTCTTCCACTCAATGCATTGGAGGATAAATCTAAGACTAATATATCTTGGAGACTCCAAAGAGAAGAGGGTATCTGAGAAATCAATTTGTTAGAGCTTAAATCCAACTTCCGCAAATAAGTACTTGTGAAGCAGCTTGGAATCGTTCCTGAAAACATGTTGTTGGCTAGATGCAACTCACTCAAACTTTTTATTTGGCACAACTCATTTATGACGGGCCCTTGCAATCTGTTGTTGCTAAGACTTAAAAGTTGAAGGCTTTGCAGTTTGTTGATTGTATTTGGAATCAATCCATTCAAAGCATTCCCATGAAAATTTAGTGCCATCAAGTTTGTTAGATTCCCAAGTACATTGGGTATACTATCACTAAATTTATTCCCTGATAAATCTAACACAGTGAGCTCAGAAGCATTTGAAATGCTGTTTGGGATTTTCCCAATAAGTTGATTCTGTCCCAACTGCAATGACTTCAGGTTGGGATGGCCAATTCCCAAATTTGATGGGAGAAAGCTAGAGAATGAATTAAGAGCGAGGGAGACATAGGTCAATGCCGAAATGTTGAAGATATGTGAAGGAAAGGGTCCATTAAAATTATTCTCTTCGAAATCCAAATGTTCAAGCTTATCAAGATTGCCTATCTCTTTGGGTATAAAACATGGAAACCAAAAGCTGTTGGATAATTAACTCAAAAAATACTAATGGATGATCAAATATATTGAAAACTGACAAAACAGGAGTAATATATTTTGTGTGTGGAACTTACATGTGTTTCAAAAATTTGAATTCACTTCTCCATATAATTACAAGAAAACTCCAAATATATTATTAATTTCGAGTCCTTTCAAATGTTTGCTAAACTAATAAGTTTCCATAATTAAATTAGCTACCACCAAGTAATTACATGTGGATCTCAGCATAAATCTCTTTATCACTCCTTCTGTTTCACATATAAATAAAAGTATAACAACTTTTTGTGGCAAGGATTCCATAGCGTGTGATCTTTATAGAGCATTGTATAAAACTACAAATAGATGATGTACCATTCATGTCTGAAATATTAATGTTATAATATATATAGTACACTACTAGAAAAGCATGTCCTGGTTTTTTAATTTATTAAAAGTAGGATAGCAAGGAAATATTAAGTGCGTGTGGGTGTGTGCTTGAAAATATCATTAAAGCATAAAGCTTACAATAATTTATTTTCATATATATTAGTATGTTTGAAAGAAATACTAAACAAGTGATAAAGTTAAGAAGCTCAAATTCCTTCTGCAATTACAGATTCCGACCGAGGTGAGTTACCCAACTCCCTTTTCATCTTCAATATCTTCTATTGCTGTTGTTTAGGAATTGCTAAAGGATTAAATTCTGATTTTCGGAAAAAGAGAACCTTAGTTTCTTAAAAATGTTTAATGGCTCATAAATTACTGTTTTGGGGCTCACCTAAGTTTGACGAAATTGGGGTAAACAAATGCCACTATTTTTCCAGAAAATTAATATGGAAGTTCAATTTGATAAATGTAAAAGAGGTGCTATCATATGGGTATGTCATTTACAAATTGAAGATTTATGACTTTGTTGGTTTGTTGAAACTAAAGAGGGATATATATATATGAGCAGCTACGAATGCATATAAATGATGTGAATATACGAGTTGTTTGAACGCTATATCTAAAAATATTATGGAGGGTTAATTACGAAAAATGGGTCCTAAATAGCTTTAAAGCTATTATTTGGAATTTAAAGCCTAAGTTCCCAAAAATTCGAGAAGAAATAATAAATGGATCATTTTGGCCAAAAATTTTAAAATTAATATTCTATAGTCTTGAGAAATTAATGAAAAAAGAAAAATTTGTATATGAAATTAATGATTAATTTCTCATACTTGTCCCAATCCCAAAAGAATGACACCTCGCACACTCTTTCCTTAAGGGCCCGTTTGCTTCAAAGAATTTGGGAGAGGGAATGAGAACTTAATAGAATTCCCTCCTCAAAACATGTTTGGTGCACCAAGTGCCCAGGAACCCAAGTTCCCGGGCCCACACCGGCCCACCACTCTTCCTCATTTGTGAGAACTTGAGATCCCACCAAAATTGGTGGGATCTCAAGTTCTCATGTCACTATTCACAATTTTGGACAAATTTGCCCCTGAAATTTAAACTTGGCGGGAAGTTCGAACTTGGCGGGATTGAGAGGAATCGGAAGGAAGGGAGGAAGTCGGAGGAAGATCGTGAGAGACAGAGGCAGAGATGAGAGACTTCGGTTGGTTTGGTTTTTCTGTTCTGTATTGACCGAATCAAGGGCTTGCTGTTTTTGAGTATGTATATGTTGTAAGTGCGATTGGTGTTGATTCAGGATTTTCAAAGATTATGTTTGGTATCTCTGGTGTGTGTGGCATCTGATTCGTTCAATAAGAGATTTAGGATAGTATAAACTTTCGGTAACTATGAAATTAGTGCTATAATATTGTGCCAATATTTATCAAGTGATTGCATATTGTTTGGGTTATGAGGATGATGATTTTTATGGAATGGTAATATTTTCCGAAGCATAACATGTTGTTTGAAGCTCCTAAAGGCTAAAAGCTGATATTTGGGGTGTGGGAATTGATTAGAACTTAACTTTTTAATGCCCCAAATGTTAAACACGTATGTGAGATCATTGAAGCATAAATTAATACACTATATGATGGTTGGGATGATGCTTATGAATCTGAAAAATTTCCAGATTGAAATGGAATGTTGTTCAACAACATTAAAGAAAAGCATTGACTTACTATAAACATAAGTCTTGGGTAATTGTATGTGGTTTATGGTCCTGCCTTGGTTATAACCGAACCTAAGTTTTGTGAAAAGTCTATATGGATTCCTCTAATGAAAAGTTAAGAGGAAGAATAGGTAAATTTCATAAGAGGTGCTGTCATATTGTCTGAAAATTGAATTTTTGCAATTAAGCACTGATTTTTGAGTAAGGAAAAACCAGAGAAACGATCTCTTGTGACCCGAGATTTTGTGGACATATAGTAAACATGTCAAGCTTTAAAACGAGTCTTATATCATTATAAATGGATATCTAGAACTCAAAATATGAATTTTCAAATTTGGACAAAAAAATGGACGAAATTCTGATATTCTAGAATAGAAGTCCATATTCATGTACAATTTTAAGTGGGCAAATGGTCCTTTCTATCTATGAAGTTTGGTGTGTAAATAGTACACATGATAAGCTTTAAAATGAGTTCAAGAACATGTGAATTGGACGTGTATAAAGGGAATTGTGATTCTCCAAAGTTAGACTAGGAAAAGTGTGAAGTTTCTGCTCCCAGATTTGGGTTCCTATTTTCATGTGAGGATTTGACCAAGCAAATAACCTTGTTTTTCTGTGAAATTTGGTCAGAAAATAATATACCTCATAAACTTTAAAAGAGTCATAGAACGTGGTAATCGGAGGTCTAGAACTCGAGTTATAAATTATCAAAGTTGATCATGAAAATCTTGTTTTCAAATTTAAGTAGTGTCCACTTTGCGGAATTCTAGGAATAATACAACCATATATTGGTTTGATGATTATTTTTATCTTAAAACATACTTATTCAAATAAAAATTTGAATCACCCCAATCAAAGTTCTATGGAATCAATTATGATTTTTCAAGTTTGAAAGAAAATCTGCAATTTGGTCGAAATGGAAGAAAATGAATAGTTAAGGTCAAAATAAATGATTTAATCTTCCAAGGGTTAGTAGGAACTCTTGGAGAGTTAATATAGGTCCAATAGCTTTACATTGAGCCTAGTGCAATAGCATTAGAAATTGTTAAGAGTTTGGATAAATAATAACCCGCCGTCTGTAAATATATGTTTATAGGACTCGACAATTGTCTGGGACAACCGAAGGATTGGGAGCCAAAACGAGGATTGGCAAAGCGTCCAGGTAGTAACTATAATCTCACTTGCTCTGTATAATTGTGTATGACTGTTTGAATGATATACATGCATGTCCTGTCCCATGTGGGACTAGCACCACTCGTGGCTCGATTGAGTGAAAGGGCTGATCATGGAGTACCTTCTTGGTGGTTAGAACTAGGTGTAAAGCCTATTGGACAGTAGTCCTTAGATGGCTAACCTAGTTGCATTCAGCGACTTGGGGTTCTTCTAATTAAGAACCCGACATATAGGAGGACTTTCGGTAGTTTCCGTCGATTGTTTTTAGTTGGATGTCCCGACTAAGAACTCGATGTACAGGAGGACTTCTGGTAAATGCCAATTCGGGTAAGAACCCGAAGTACAAGTGGTACTTAAATGGCCAAATAATTCTGACAAGTAACTCTAGGTGTGGCATTCTCAATGCATAACGTCGATGAATCTCCTAAAAGCACCCCTACGCATAAACTTATTAGTTGTTTGTTTTTGTTTATTTACAATAATATTTTTTTAACATCTTACATGTCTTCTAATTACTTTTTAGAATCAATCACAATCAAATAACAAACAAATAAATAAACTACAATCAAAGGAAAATATAAATTCAATGTAATTGAAATAATTAAAACTAAAATAAGGCCTGCATCTACTTTAACTTTCCTTTTTAATTATAGAGGAGTGTTATGGCTTTTTGAAAATATACAGAAAAGTCCTCATGAGAAAATTGTTAAAAGAATAGACCTGGATTTAATTTTTAGTATTTATTTTCCTTTGATTTTTACACGTATATAAAACACTTTTTTTTTGGTTTATTGTACATTTGCTAATTCCTAATTTTTAAGAAAATAGTATGTATAATTTAAATTTCAATTAAACAATATACAATTAGAATTGTTACAGTTTATACATATAATAAATAAGAAGAAACAACTCTAAACATGTTCAGTATTTTAATATTATTTTAATTATTTTAATATTCAGGGTATAGAAAAACATAAAATTAAAGTTATTAAGAGATAGATAATATCTTTGGGAAAAAAATTATTGGCATAAGTCATAACTTATGTTGGCCATTATGTATGGTTTAAGGTTTTGGTGTCATTGAATAGTATATAATAATTTCACTTATCTATGTTATAAATATCATGAGGTTCCATTGGTTCTTGATCTTCACTTTATTTGTTATTTCACATAAATGAAATGATAAAAACCATAATTTAATTTAGATAGAAATATTAAAAAAGAAAAGAAACTCAAAGAAGGTATTTTCCAAATAAATGAAGAAATTTCACCTATGAAAAAGTACATAATATTTGTTTATTGGTAGTAAGTCTAGGAATTTCCTTCATTTACACACAACAATTAAGTAATACATGGAATTTTGTTAATGAGAGGCTTAAAATTAATAGACTATAATTTGACTTTTATTGGAAATCAATTTAAAAGGGACTCTTCCAATATAATATCATTTACCAATTGGACATTAAAACTCTTCTTTTAACATTACTTTGCCACGTCAAATATTGATAGGTCATGAAATTCTTTCAGACTAAATTTTTACAAGGCTCCATGTCATTTTTAATCACCCAAAATTATCTATTTTCTCTTTTTAAGATTTTGTTTACTATGGATGCAATTTGACAAGCTTCTTACGGTTTTTTTAAATGAGTGAAAAAAAATGAAAAGGAAAATCTATTTTTAGAATTCTTTTCCACTGGATAGATTAAAAACACACAATGTATAAGTAGTTCAATCATATAATTAAAAGCCTTAACTTGAAAATTGTTGTCGTCAAGATATAGGAGTAAATAAAAAAATTAGTTTTCATGTTTTAAATCTCACGTGGTCCCATCAATTGATAATATTATCTCTTTTATTTTGAGATTATAATCACAATCTATATGTAAGTACCATTTATGAATGAACAAATATATGAATGAAATGGTAAAGTTAAAAGAAATGACAAAAAAACAAAATCTCATTTTAGTTTTACTGTGGTGGAGATAATTATATAAATATATTATAGAAAATCATAGAATAGCATCGATTCATGAATTTTTGTTGTTTTTGTGATTGAAAATTGCTAGCTTCATTCAACCCCATTGCTAATATGTACAATACTAATGAAAAAAAAAAATCCAATTTTAAATTATTTTAGTATAGAAAAATATTAAAAGAAAAGGAAATAACGACGATAAAAAATAATAGTCTCATGCTTTTAAAGAGTTAGGCATCGAAATACAATTGATTAACATCAACTACATGTAAAAAAGCTGACTGGACTTTAAAAGAAACGTAAAATGGCTCATAATATTTCATAATATGTTTAATGTAAAATTATAATATAAAGTTGATAGGTAAAATTATAAGACCCAGTTGAGTGATTTGTAGAGATTAAAGAAACTAAATAAATTATTTAATTATTGTATATATTACTTGAACTATCTAAAATGTTGGGTTTTGGCTCTATTTCCTATGTAGAGAAATGCCCATGTTTTTGAATTGACCAAATTTTATATATTTCTATTTTATGAGAAGAAAAGAAAGAAAGAAAAAAAAATAGGAAAGAAGGAAAAGAGTGAGAGAATGAAAAAAATAGTTTCCTAATTCTTTTTGTAAGAAAAAATATTCTCTCGAAGTTTTCTCTAATTTAAAGTTATATCTCACTAATTTAAGAAGAGAGAGGGCATATTATCTAGTAATGTTTTATGAAATAATGTAATACCCGCATATTTATTTATCTGAAATGTTATATTTTGATAAATAAATGGGCTATTTCTGATAAGTGAAGTTTTGACCTTAAGACTTGTGTTATTATAGTCTATGTTTCTAAGTTAAACTCTGTAGGAAATTAGGGAATTTAAGGGTCAAAGTGTCAAAATGACCAAAATACCCCTAGAATGCCTAAATGACTTAGAAAAATTATGAAAAATCCTAAAAGGCAGTAAAATGACCAAGTGAATTATGAGAGTATATTATCTCTAATTATGGTAATTTAATAAATTATGAACTTGGAGAAATTGAATAAGAATGTTCAAAAAGTATTGAAATGACTAAAATACCCTTGTAATTTCTAAAATAATGCAGAACACATGGAAACACAAATGGCAGTGCAAAGGTTACAAGGTAATAAGGTATTCTAATTAGGAAAATTATCAACAAGTGATAATAAGGTAATTAGGTAATTATTGGCTAATTACTTAAGCATAAGCAAAGGAAATTCAGGAATAATTATGTAGAACCCTAAAATTAGTGGTTTTTGGCTTAAAATTAGTAAAAATATATTTTTTAATTAATTGTAAATTTTGAAGAAAAATAGATGAGTTTAGGTATTTTTAAGCCTAAATACAAGAATGAGCCAATTAGGTAATTTTGTGGAATTTTTGGGAAAATTAAAACAAATAAATCATTAAATAATTAATTAAATAAAAAATAAATATTTATCAAAAAAAAGGGGCCAGCCGAAATTATTGCCAAAAAAGAATAGAAACTTAGTTTGTAAGATATGTATTATTATAATATTATAATTAATTAAAGTAAAAATGGTGAATAGTAATTAAATAAATAGGAAACGGATCCTATCTAGAGATCTAGGAATAGGAATTCCAAAGTCAAGGTAAAATATTGATCAGTGAGTTATTATCTTCCGTTAAACTCTTCCGGAAGTTAATTCCGACGTCAATTGAGATTTTTCCTAATAAGACGAAATAGGGAAATTCTAGGGAAAAGCCAGATAGCCAAGTTGGAAATGAAAAGTCCAGGGGTCATGATTTAACGTTCGGAAATGAATTGGGAGTTTTCCTGGACATATTTGGAATCGGTGCATTCTGTCCACGATCGATAGCTTCCTAATTTCGTTCGAGATCTGGACACGTTTTCGAGAAACTTCGATCAAAACGGAATACCCCGTATGAAATCTAAATTTAGATTAAAATAGACATTTTTAGTAAGAAGGAGAAGGTCTTCGAGCTATGTGTCCAGAATTTTGAGATTTCTCCGAAATTACGCGAATGGGTACCGATCGGAAAACCTAGCAGATCGGCCATAAAGCAACAAGAGTCATCACTCTTGGACCAATTGGATGCTGCCAAGTCAGCCCTTGTATGTCGACCAAAGGCTTCCATGGTCAAGGATTAAACACCATTTTGCTTTGATTTTACATGGTTAAAATCAAGGGAAAAATTACAAGTTTTGGAAGGAAAAATTACCACATTGAACCCAAAATTTGCCTATATAAAGGCATGAGCACCTCTTCATATTTCACACCACTTCCTCTTGCCTTGGCCGAATCTAGAGGGAGAAAGAAGAGAGAGAAGCTCTGGGGAAAAATTGTACTAAGTCTTCAACTGTAAGTCTTTCGGTCCTTAGTCTTTAGTTTGTTCTGTAGTTTTAGTAGAAATGTTAGTTATATTTAGGAAGTAGGAGATGAAATTCTATTGTTGTTTTTAAGCCTCTTTGCATTGAAAGATGCCTGACGAGGTAAAAACATAGTAGGGATTGAGTCTCTGAAAGTTGAAAGTTAAAATAGCGAGCTTTAAGCTTTCATAGTTCTTTCAATAGTTAGAGTAGTACTGCTAGTATAGCCTTTAATTTTTCAAGCATGATTGGATATCATATGATAGGGCTATATTAGTCTAGAATTTCAAAATTATCATTGGGTCGAAGTTCGACAAAATTTTGGAAAACGGAGCCAAAGTAACGAAGTCTCGCGAAATTCCGCCAATTAGGGGTATAGGGGCAAAATGGTAATTTTACCTAAAATGCCGCTTATAATGCCAAATCACTAATGAAAGTGATATTACACTTATAGGATATCGAAGCTCGATCTCGCGTTACGCCGCCGAAGTGCCGTTGGACATTTCACATTTTTCCGTGAAAAAGTACGTTTCCGCCGTAAGTACCGATACGTGCATATTTTATAATTAAATGAGTATCAATTCGAGATATATTGGATTAAATTTATTACTATTGTATATATCTTGCAGGAGTTATTAGCTGATTAAGAAAGGAGCAGAAAAAGGAAATCAATTTGAATCAATTGTGTAATATGAGAGAGTGGATTACAAAATATTTGGAAGTGATTGGAGATCTCAAAAGGATATTGCATATCTTTCATTAAAGACAGGATCAAATCACGGCCCAAGTCAACCTAAGGGAATTTCTATATAAAGAACAAGGGAGACACACACTAGAGACCACAGAGAGACAAGACGCAGAAGTAACAAAAGCACAAAAGAAATAAAGAAACATCCTTATGCTCTCTAAATCTCGTATTTACCAAAGGTTTAGAGAGAAAGGACGAAGAAAAGAAGGAGACGGCTGAAGGAAGAAAGAGGACGCAAGAACAATTCTAATTTTCATCTCTCTTCTTCTATTTTGTTAACCTAGCCATGCTTGGCTAGTCTTCTTTAGTAGTTAGGGCGAGGATGAACCCTATGCGAGTTTAAGTATTTGTTTGAATTCTTGATTGAATGTTATTTACCATGATTGAATGAATTATCTTTGCTTAAAGCTTTATTAAAGATTGATCACCTTTTAGATTGTTCATAGGTTGGTGTATGACAATAGAGATGTTGGTGCATTTAATCGAACCGATAATTCGTCATAGAGTTGCATGACCTAGACATAGGCTTACGAGTTTATGCGATCTCATAATTCTCGTTTAAATACATTGATCTTTCCAAACAATACTAAGACATTAGGTTGTTTTCAAAGATAACGGACTAAGGTAGCGTCAAGACATTGAGACTTAGTCTAATTTTAGAGAATTGATCGTCAATCATGGGAATAATAGTCAATTAGGGATTTAATTCAAATACTCGAAGGAACATAGGGGGATTTCTATGCCCTAGCTGCGTTTTTCTCTTTTGATTATTATTATTTTTTTTTAACAATCGTTCTTGAGATTCTTAATCTTGAATGCTTGTTCTTGATTAAATTCCTTAAAATTCTGTTTGGTTACAACTCACCCCCTATTACTCATTGATCCAACTAAAGCTGAAATAACGAATTAGTGGTTGGAGTACTATTCCTCGTGGGAACAATACTTTTCTTATCACTTTATTACTTATAACGACCGGTGCACTTGCCGAAGTCGCTATCAAGTTTTGTTGTGTAGGACCTTACATACTGCTTTATGCTTATGTTCTGTCTGTGTCACACTTATCTGATGAGATGCTGCTGTTATGTCATGAATATCTGTTGTCTGTATACTGTTTTATTTGAACATAAGGTTAACCGTTACCTGAGATTCAATGCGGTAAATTGAATCTCAGCTGTAGCTTCAGGGTCCGGTGGACCGAAGATTGGAGACCGGGGGAAACAGCAAGTCTAAGCCGATAGCCGGAGGAACCTTTACTGTTTTCTGTAGTTACTTTCAAACTAGGACAACTGTAATCGTTACAATGTTACACTATGGTTGATATTTTGTTATGAATCAGTTACTCTTTCGCTCCATTGCTCAACTCTGATTGGAAAAAAATCCGCTTTAAAAATTGGGGTGTTACAAATAATGGAATAGAAGTTAAGACAATGATATATATAATTAAAACTCTTACCCCGCAAGTTGTTTGTTTAAGAGATAGCACTGAGTTTGGTCAAATTTCCAATGTCACTTGGTATTTTTCCTTCGTCGAATCTGTTATCACTCAATTGTAACTTTACTAATTCTTTGCATTGATGCCAAATGGAGGGTATTTCGCCAGACAAATCATTTTTATCCACATAAAATATTTCAAGTTGTGGAAGCCCAAAACACACATTTTTTGGGAGACTACCAGATAATTGATTTCTTCCAAGATCCATATTTTGTATCGCTGAATTGTTAAATAATGTAGATGGTATAGAACCCGAGAGTTGATTTATTCCAAGATACAACAACTTTAGTTGGGAAAGATTGCCAATCTCATTTGGGATGCCTCCTTCAAATATTAAGGGGTGGGAAAGAAAATAATGTCGAGAAACATTTGTTGTGTGTCACAAGTTATTAGGTACATGAGATAAATTAATATTCTATAGAAACACATAATAAGTAAGACACATGTTATGTGTAATTGAAGAGCTTGACATAATGGATATAATGAACTTGAGATAAGTTTTTTTTTCCTACTTCAAATTTTTTATGATGAATGTTTTTTTCCTTTGAAAAAGAGTAGAAAAAAATGACAAAAAGGAAGAAGAAAATTCATAAAATTTTAAATAAATAAATAAATAACAATTCAGAAAAATTCATATTCCTTGAGAATAAGCTCCTTCTAACCAATTACATGTAATACCCTAGAAATCATATTTATGATAAATATCATAAATTAGGAAATAATACCTATTGAAAATAGGTGAATATGTGGTTTCAAAAAGAATGTTAAATTTATCTTATTTTCTAAAGGAAAATTTCTTGGAAATTAGGAAAATCAATAATGTGTCGAAATGACGAAAATGCCCTTGTGAAACATAAAATGACTTAAGGAAATTATGAAAAATTCTTAGAGGCAATAAAATAATTATTAAAAATTAGAGAGTATGTTGTCTCTGATTTAGACAATTTTTGAGATTTATTTCCTTGGAAAAATAGTGAGGGAAAAATTAAAAGTATTACGGGATCATTATTGACCCCATGATTTTTAATATTTTATGTAAAGCATAAAATACCAATGTAAGTCCAATAGTTGTGAGAAAATGAGTAATTCTAAATAAGAAAATTATCAACAATTAGTGAGAGATTAAATAGATAATTATTGGCTAATTATCTAGGCACGATTAAGAGAAAATCCAAGGGTAAATGTGTAAAAACCCTTTGAGAAAATGTTTATGGCTAAAATTAGCATAAAATATATTTTCTAATTAATTGGAAAATATGAAGAAAATATATGAGAATAAGTAATTTTAAGCCTAAAAACAAGTATGGACCAATAGGAAAATTTTGTAAAAATTATATAAAAATAATTATTAAATAATTATTTTATATAATATTAATTAAATAAAATTAAATAAAAACGAAAATAAAATTCAAAAGGAACAGGTGATTTTGACCGAAATTTTGGAATATGAATGGATAAGAATTGGTTAGAAAATATCATGATACTTTGAATATTATATTAGTATAAATTGTGATATTTTGTGGAAAAAACAAATAGGATAAATGACCACCGATAGGAATTAAATCCTATCTAGAGAACCATGAACTAGGTTTCTAAGGTCAGAGTATATTATGGACGAGTGTAATTTTATCTCGGAGTGGACTGTCTCCGAAGTCATTTCCGAAACCGACGGAACGATTAGGGAGTAAGACGAAAAGGACAAAGGAGCAGTTGAGGAAATGAAAACCTATAGAAAATAAATCCTAACTCAATATCTGGGGATGAGTTGGTAATCAACTGGACGTTTTATGAATCAGTGGATTTTTGTCCCGAAGTTGATGATTCCTAAATGATTTCCGTAACCGATCGCGTTTTCGAGAAACTTCAAGAAGGCGGTGGAAGACCCGAAAGGGGTCAAAAATTCATTTAGCCCAAACATTTCTAATGAGTAAGAAAAGAACTTCAAAGTTGTGATTCCGGATTTCTTAGATTTTACAAGATTACGCGATTCGAACACCGATCGAGAACTTATCGGTAAGATGACTTCTAAGGCAAGTTTATGATGTCATTCATGACATCATTTTGTTGACAAAAGGGATAGGCAAGGACGTTTTGGAGCAATGGAGGGTCAAGATGAAGCCATCCAAAACACCTTCGATCCAACTACGGTTCGAGATGAATAGTAACCAAAATTTTCCTATAAATAGGCCTTGCTTCCATTTTTTCTTCACACCAATTCCTCTTTGGAATTTCAAATCTTGGAGCAGAGGAAGAGAGGAGGAGTCCGAGGAAATTTGCAATGAAGCTCGAGTAAGTTCTTCGGTCCTTAGTCTTCAGCTTTCGTAGTTCTTTCGGTAGTTAGAGTAGAAATGCTAGTTTAGTCTTTAATCTTCCAAGTATGATTAGATATCATATGTTAGGGGTATTTTAGTCATTAATTTCAAAATCATGATGGGGTCGGAGTTATGGCAAAATTTTGGAAGATTAGAGTCAAAGTAGCGAAACGTCGCGAAATTCCGCCGATCGTGGCATCGGGAAAATGGTCATTTACGCCTAAAATTCCCGTTATGATGTCATATGTTAATAAATGTCATATTATCCTTATAGGATATCTCGTAATCACGAACCGTCATACATTGTCAACGTGCCGTTTTCCGTATTCCGCTAGAAATACCGACGACCGTCAACGAATGTACGTTCGCGTACTGTAACACTAACTCTGATGGTTATTGTATGTGTATATGTGCTATGTGTATTGTATGTGGTAGCTGATAAATCTATTGTATGTTTAGGTATGTACGTTCGCGTACTGTAACACTAACACTGATGTTTATTGTATGCGTATATGTGTGTTGTTGGAATGCATAGTGATGTTAGAAGATAATCGTATGCATGCTTTGGGAGCGATATATCTGTAATCTTGGGAGCGATACATCCGTAATGCCGGGAGCGATACATCTGTGAGGCCGGGAGCGATATATCTCGCATCTTTGGGAGCGATAAATTTGCATTGGTTGGGTGTGATTCATATGTTGTGTTAATGTTGTTCGTAACCCATATGTGTGTATGTAAACATGAGGTTAATTGCTACCCGAGATCCGGTGCGGATCTCGGCTCTTAACATAGCGTCGTGGTTGGGAGGACCGAGGACCGAGGAGAGAGGGAAGCAACAAGCCGAGAGGTCCTATGAAGACTTTCGATGTTGTCCTTTACTTTTGAAAACTCTCGTTATCGTACCGCCTCAGTAACTAGCCAGTGACCATTTTGAATATATATATCGCTTACAATCTTGCTCCGATGCTCTACTCGATGAAAATAATTTATACCGCTTTTGGAAAACGGGATGTTATATTACATACACTAGTTTAGAACATAGACAAATGTAAATGTTGAAAATAATCCAAAACATATCTAACAAACTGTTATAAGACAAACTCAAGAATTCAAATGAAGATAAGTTGGAAATGGTATGGGGAATGAATCCTAAAAGTTTATCAATTAACACACGTCATTTTATACTCCTCTTGTTCCAAATCAAGTCAAGTAGTACTAACAAAATGCGGAGAGTTGAAAAAGGGCGTATTTTGTGATAAGATTGAAGAAATTGAAATAAAAAAATAAAAAAATTTAATTAGCGTGTCGGGTGTATTTGATTTGTTTTCACATATATTTGAAGATATTTTTATGCTGCATTATTTTATTAATGGTCAAGTATGGTGGTGAATGAGAAGAAGCTTCATCCCTTGCACTACTACAAAAATGGATACTAATTCCCTAAAAGACGTCCTTATTTTGAAAAATGAAGTAAAAAGTAAAGGCGGTGGCATTCTCGTAATTATTGGGCTGAATTTTGAGACTTCGACGTCCTAAATATAATTTTAGGACGCCTAAAATTAATTTAGGCGTCTTAAAATATATTTAGGACGCCTAAAATTAATTTTTGGCGCATTTTGAAGAAGTTTTGGCGTCAAAAATTTTTAGCGTCTGAAATTTAAATCGGGACGCTAAAAAATTTTCTGGCGCCAAAAATTCTTCAAAATGCGCCAAAAATTAATTTAGGCGCCTAAAATAATATTTAGGACGCCTAAAATTAATTTTTGGCGCATTTCAAGAATTGTTTGGCGCGAAAACTTTTTAGCGTCCCGAATTTTAAATCGGGACGTCCAAAATGAACTCGACCATAGTTTTAGCATCCCGAATTTGGTCTAGGACGCCAAAATCATTTCAAGAGGCGCCTAAAACGTTATTTAGACGCCAAAAACTCCAGTTGATAAAGAAAAAAAAGGTGTCACCTCCTCTCTCTTCTACGCCGACTCATCCCCACCACACACATCTTTTGTTCATTTTCTTCTCTCTCGCCCTCTCGCTTTTCCGATCCCGCCGTCTTCTCTCTCGGCTTTCGATCTAGTTCTCTTCCTCGCTCCACACGCCCCACGGTGGCGTCTTCCAGACGGCGGTGCCGAAGCTTGTGCGTGCTGAAGCTCAAAGCTCCGCCCCGTCTCCACTTGCCCCACGATGGCGTCCTCCGGACTAGCGGTGCCGAAACTCAAAGCGCCGCCGGTCTCCACTCACGCTCTCGCCGCTTGACCTCATCCCATGCCTCCTCAATCGTCTTCTTCATTGGTTTACGCTATTATGATATTTGTTTCGATTTTTGGTGTTTTATTTATGGGTTCTTTAATTTTTGAAGGATTTGCTTTTCGGATTTCATGTTTCGATTTATGCTTGCACCAGCGTTCTCTGTCTTTGATTTATGGGTTCTTTGAATTTTTTTTTTTGATTTGCTTCTCCGGGTCCTTCGATTACGCTATCAAAATCTGCACACCGTTCTCGCACTTTTCCGCATTTATATTTTTCGATTTGCTTGTCCGGATCCTTGAATCTGCGGCTCTTTTTGATTTTTGGTGTTTCGATTTGCTTTTTGGATTTTTGTTTCGATTTTTTTGGTTTTTAGATTTGCTTCTCCAATGGCCTTCGATTTTTGGAAGTTGTTATTGTGCTTTAGGTGTCCGTAAATTGGGTTTTGTGCACCGCTTAAAACAGTTGGGAGGTGAACAGAAAATTGCTCATAAACATGGCTTGGAGTGTGGAGAATTCTGAGGTAATTATGTATTGAAAACAAGATTAGAGTGGTTCATCCATCAGAGGATGCTTTTGTTGCAGAAGCAATTGAAGCTTTGAAATTAAAGCAGGGAAAATTATTGTTGTACCCACTGTACGTAGATTATCAAGTTACTTCTCCTGGAAATTTTTGACAGAGTTGTTGTTTCTATACTGCAATTTGGTATTGAAGGTATAATAGCTGGCATCAACTTTGTGAAGTGCAGTCTGGATTATCAATGTCATTTTGAGATATCTTGAATGCTACAATTCTATATAGTCATTATTCATATTTCATTTGTATTGGATTTCCAAGGCTACTTAAATTGCCCGAGGGTATAGTTCATATTGCCTTAAGAGAGAGTGATTGTCGGTGTGTGTTTTGAATTGTATGCCTTCTTGTTGACGTATCTTCCGTGGCTACTGACATGCAATCCTTTTATTCATAACTTTACTTAGAAATTTCCTTTTTTTTCTGCTGTAATCTTTATTGAAATAATTGATATGAATTAGTTATATTATTCCATGGGCAATGATTCAAATGATTTATTTGGCCCTTTTGACTCCAATGTTGGTATTAATTAACATGTTGCAATATTCTGTTTCAGGAGAGCGGTGTTGAAAGGAATGTTATCAAGGAGCCTCTTAGCAAGGTATTTTTCTTATTTATTTATTAATTCTTTTCATTAAGCTGATTCAACTGATATTGTTGAAGAGATTGCAAAACTGGTGTTATACTTTCTTTCTTGGTCGATAGCTGAATCAACTTCTAGTAAGTCATGGTTTTGGAATTTTTAAGTGCTAATACAGTTTATGCTACTCCCAAGATTCTGGTTAACTTCTAATGTAATTTTTTTATTTTAGGAAAAGGATTTTTTTGGGGTAAGGATTAATTCTTCAGCAAATAACTCAATTGGATGTGACTTTTCAGGAAGATACACACTTTTTACTTCCATGATGTGTCTTGATCTATATTATTCTTTTACAGTGAAATCAAGTTGAATGAAGCTGTTGTTTTGCATTACACATACCCCAAATTTTCTAATTTGACCTCAAGGAGAGATCGGTGTGGCTGCAAATCTATAAAAGAAGATGTTAAAAGATGCTTTATGTTGGAATTTGACAGAGCCGTGAGTTATCATCATCTTTCAATTGCTCTCCCTCTAGTTCTAAATACAACCTCTTTAATCTAACATTTTTAGGGTTGTGATGAGTCAATTGTTACTTGTGGTTACACTCAGGAGATTCTGAATATTTTTCCAAACACTTGCTGTGAGAGATTTCTTAATAAAAAAATTATGTGCTAGATTAACGTTTAAATTTGTTCAAGGTAAATTCAGTACATGTATAGCTAGTAGGAAATTTTTGTTTCTAATATTTTTGAATTCTCTTCATGGTGCTCTTGTTTTCTAGCCGAATGCTTAAATAGCCTCTTCCAATTTTTACTTCCTTGGTGGCTGGACACTTGTATTAAGGTGTCTGTGATGTTTTTACATCATATTTGAGTTTATTATTGTCATTTATCATGTTGGGCTGTGAAATAGTT
Source organism: Acacia pycnantha (assembly GCA_025563575.1). Lineage (NCBI taxonomy): Eukaryota > Viridiplantae > Streptophyta > Magnoliopsida > Fabales > Fabaceae > Acacia > Acacia pycnantha. The sequence continues at coordinate 249,799 of JAMWYP010000397.1, read as the reverse complement.
GATGGATGAAGAGAATTGTGGACATTGTTTTTGCACGTAGTCTGTCTGTCTAATCTAATAACTCTGTCATACTATGTCTAATGCAGACGTTTATAATTGCTTCTACTGCTGCGACGGAGGAAGAAATACGCCACAAATCTGATTTTAAAATCAGGAGGTCCTGATTTGTGGCCTGATTTTAAAATCAGAACGCCACAAATCTGATTTTAAAATCAGGAAGTCCTAATTTGTGGCGTCCTGATTTTAAATAAGGACGCCACAAATGTGATTTGTGGCATCCTGATTTTAAAATCAGGACGCCACAAATCTGATTTTAAAATCAGGTCCTGATTTGTGGCGTCCTGATTTTTACCCTCATGCGTGATTTTTGGCGTCCTTATTTGGTTTTAGGACGCCTCAAATAGGACGTCCTGAATATTATATAGGACGTCAAAAGTGTGCATTTTTAACTTCCCCGTCGAGACGTCCCTTTAAAAAATGACGTTAATTGGGTCTTATTTAGGACATTTTTGTAGTAGTGTTGATTTGATAGTTTTGTGGATATTAGAGCCAAGCTTGGGTTGTTTTGGGTCGATGTACCAACGAGAATGTTGGGCTCTAATGGGGTAGATTGTGAAATCCTACATCAATTGGGGTGAAGAACAAAATACCTCTTATAAGAGTCTGGATATCTTCTCTTCTCGACTTGTTTTAAAACTGTAAGGGTTGGCAAACCCAAGTAAACAATATCGAGAGCAAGCCCCCATGTTGAGCTGAGGTGCTGGGTTATAAACTAGATATTTATAGTTTTTTTGATATAAAAATTGTACCATCAAAAAAATGCTTTGCTTACTTGTATTGAAATCAAACCACTGGCCCGAAATCTAAACAGATGTTCGAAATGTTTATTTGTTTTGTGATATCTCTCATTCTCATTGCTTGTTATTGGAATCTAAACCACCATGCCTTAAATCTAAACAGAGGAAAGAAATCTTTGTTTTCAACTGAGTTTAAGTATGAGGACAATATTATCACTATATCATTCTAACTAAACCTATCACTTCTCAACTTGCGGGTTATGTTTGTAAGGTTAACAACCATACACAGAGCAAACATGAATGGAATTGGAGAAAAGCTTTGATTTTTTTTTTTAAAAAAAAACTTATATTTACATAAATAATCATGAAGCATTGCTCCTCCAGAACAAATGAAAAGTCTGAAAATTAAATAAATATATTTTGAACATCTCACTATTCATTGATTAAATTATGATAACCCAAAAAGAAAAATAAAAGAAAATGAGGCAACCAACAAACTAGTAGTTTAAGTGGTGAGCGACCTCACCTTTAAGGAAGAGAATAAATCTCATAAAGCACATTTATTGATTGGAAAAGTTGAAAAATCTTTGCACTCTAACTAAGTCTAGAAAGGGGAAACCCTTGATCCAATAAAAGAAAGAGAGACAAATACATTAAAAGAAAATAAAGTTATATATACAATAATAATTAAATTTAAAGTTTTAGAAATAATATTGTGAAATTATTGAGATCAGATATTCTATCATATAAATATAGGTTATATCCAATCAAATCTCTCCGGTTATTCCAAAACAAACTTCACTTTCTGCAAAGTATATAACTACATCTTATTGTGATGTATAATTATTTTTCATTTTCTCGAGAAAAAATTGCTAAAATTATTTCTGAGGTTTAATGCTTATTAATATATTTAGATGTTCTTTTTTATGGATTTTGGTGTCATGATTTAAGACCCCAGACAATGAAATTTCAAATGCAGCAGAGAAATCTCATCATGCAACAAAATAATAACCATAGATTGAAATACCTCGACCAGACCCCAGACAATGAAATTGAGAGAAATTGCAAGAAATAGTGGTAAACACATATATAGAAGAGGAGGAGAAAGAGAATGCCTCAACTTAATAGGCTAGAGTCACAACGCTAGAGAATACACCCATTTATGAATGAACAATATATGAATGAATGAAATGGAAAAACTAAAAGAAATGACCAAAAAACAAAAACAAAATCTCATTTTAGTTTTACTATAGTGGAGATAATTATATAAAAATATTATCGAAAATCATAGAATAGCATCGATTCATGAATTTTTGTTATTTAAATGAAGAGAGGGCATATTATGCAGTAATGTTTTATGAAATAATGGAATAGAAGTTAAGACAATGATATTATCTTCCTTGAGGAAAAGATCCTGCTCACCAAGTACACTAGCTTAGAATGAAGACAAATATAAATGTTGAAAACAATCTAAAACATACCTGACAAACTGTTGAAGGACAAATGCAATAACTCGAGCGAAGATAAGTTGAAAAGAATGAAGACAAATATAAATGTTGAAAATAATCTAAAACATACCCGACAAACTGTTGAAGGACAAATGCAATAACTCGAGCGAAGATAAGTTGAAAATTGTTTGTGGAATGATTCCCGAAAGTTTGTTATCATGAAGTTGTAAAATCTTCAATCGTTGAAGCCTGCCTACCACTAATGGAATGGCCCCTTCAAGAAAATTACTATTCCAATCTAAGATCTGCAACATTGACAAATTGAATAGAGATAATGGAATAACACCATTAAGACTATTATTTCGAGAACTCAACCGCTCAAGCATAGATAAATCTCCTATTTCTGCTGGAACTTGCCCATTAAAGTCATTGTAGCTCAAGTTAAATAGTTTCAATCTACGCAATTGAACTAACTCTTTGGTATTTGACCATAAAAATTGTTGTCACCGAGATCAAATTCAACAAGGAATGAGAGATTCCCTAGTTGTGGAGACATGGTGCCCTTAAGACCCATGCCACCAAGATTCAAGGAATGGACCCTTCCATGATGAGTATTGCATGTGACACCACCCAATTGCATGGAGAAGAAAAGACAGACCAATAAGCTAAGAAATCATATGGATCTGAAATGATAAAGGATTTAAGGGCAATAAGTACAGATTTATCAAGATTGATGTTTGTATCACCAAACTAAGGAGGCCATGAAGCAATGAAGTAAGAGTAGGAAAACCAAAGAAGCAAGCTTTCCCATGAGGAGCATACAGACTTGTCAAATTTCAAGTCTTCTACCTCGAGCAATTAACACACACGTCGTTTTATACTTCTTTGGTTTTAAATCAAGTCAAGTCGTACAAACAAAATGTGGAGTTGGAAAAGGACATCTTTTGTGATAAGATTGAAGAAATTACAAAATAAAATAATAATAATTAACGTCTCGGGTGTATTAGATTTGTTTCCACATATATTTGAAGATATTTTTATTCTGCATTATTTTATTAATGGTGAAGTATGGTGGTGAATGAGAAGAAGCTTCATCCCTTGATTTGATAGTTTTGTGGATGTCGAGCCATGCATGGGTTGATCTGGTTTGTGCCAACGAGGACGTTGGGTTTTAATGGGGTGGATTGTGAAGTCCCACATCAACCGAATGGGGAACAAAAGACATTTTATAAGAGTCTGAATATCTCCTCTTTTCAACGTGATTTAAAATTGTGAGGGGTGGCAAACCCAAGTAAAAGATGATCGAGAGCAAGCCCCATGTTGCACCGAGATGCTAGGTTATTAACTAGACAATTATAGTTTTTGGATATAGATCGAAATTCTACCATCTACAAAATGCTTTGCTATAACTTACTTGTATTGAAATCAAATCACCATGCCTGAAATCTAAACAGATGAAAGAAATCTTTGTTTTGTGATATCTCTCATTCTCATTATACGTGGTTAAAATTCTCTCGGTTTTCAATTTCTTCAGCTATGACTTTAAGTTTGAGGACAATATTTCACTATATTGTTCTAACTATATCTATCACTTCTTAACTTTGGGGGTATGTTTGTATGGTTCACAACCATACACGGAGCAAACATGAATGGAATTGGAGAAAAAGCTTTGAATTATCTTTTTGGGAAAAAATTTATATTTACATAAATGATCTTGAAGCATTGCTCCTTCAAATGAAAAGTCTGGAAATTAAATAAATATATTTTGAACGTCTTACTATTTGTTGATTAACTTATCATACCCAAAAATAAAATAAAAATAAGACAACTTAAGGTGGTGAGCAACCTCATGCTTTAAGGAAGAGAACGAATCTCATAAAACACACTTATTGAAAAGTTAAAAATCCTTTGGGCTCTAGCTAAATCTAGAAAAGGAAACCCTTGATCAAATAAAAGAAAGAGAGACAAATACATTAAAAGAAAATAAAGTTATATATAAGATAATAATTAAATGTAAAGTTTTAGAAATAATATTGTGAAATTATTGAGATCAGATATTCTATCATATAAATATAAGTTATTGTAACATCCCCGTTTTCCAAACATTTTCCAAAAGCAAGATAAAATTTTTTTCATCGTAGTAGAGCATCTAATAAGAGTGTAACTCGATATATTGATATAAAATGCCCACTGGCTATTTACGAAAACGGTTCAACAACCGGAGTTCTCAAAAAGTAAAGGACAACATCGGAAAGTCTTCACCGAACCATGAATCTGCTTTCCTCTCTTCTCGGTCCCTCGGTCCTTCGACCACGACGCTATAGTGAGATCCAATTTAACACATTGGATCTCGGGTAATCGTTAACCTCATATTCACATATACGTAGTATATCATCCACAATCATTCATATTAACAAAGAGAATGATGTGTCACACGGAGTGCATAAAGATGTATCACACGTAGTGCATGTAGATGGGTCACACGTAGTGCATGTAAATGTATCACACGTAGTGCATGTAGATGTGTCACACGTAGTGCATGTATCCAAAAGTACATAACAATACTCACAACATATCATCAAACTCTCAACCACGAATACGCATACAGTAAATATCAGAGTTAGTGTTACAGTACGCGAACGTACGTACCCCAACACTACATAAACATACAGTAGACATAAAGCCATCTTCTATCACATATCCTACACCTAACACATATATGCATACGATAAACATCAGCGTTAAGGTTACCAGTACGCGCACGTACCTTCGTTGACGAACGTCGGCAATTCTGGCGAAACGACGTTTACTAAAAAAAGCGTGGTTTGTCAACAAATGCACGTTGGACAACAGAATTCGACAGCAAATTCGAATTTATGATGTCCTACGAGAGTAATATCACTTCCATTAGTGATTTGACACTATAAATGGCATTTTAGGTAAAAATTACCATTTTGCCCTTCTACCCCTAATAAAGCGGAATTTCGCGACTTCGTTACTCTAGCAAATTTTCTTCCCGAAACTTCGCCGTAACTTCGACGCAATTACGATCTTCGAAAATAATGACTAAAATAGCCCTCCCATATGATACCCAATCATACTTGAATTTAAAGGCTATTCTAACAAATTCTACCCTTACTTTTGAAAAACTGCGAAAGCTTCAACTTTTCGTCGACTCGATCCCTACTATGTTTACACCTCTGCATATTTTTCAATGCAAACAAGGCTCAAAACAAGGATAGGAATCTTGTCACCTACTTCCTAAATCTAACTAACAATTCTACTAACTACCGAACTAAAGACTAAAGACCGAAGGACTTACCCGTTGAAGATTTCGAGAACTTCCCCAGCTTCTCTCTCTTCTTTCTCTCTCAAGGAATTCGGCCAAGAGAGCAAGAGATGGTGTGAAGAAAATGTGATGGAGGGGGGGTATTTATAGGATTTTGAAGGGACAAGGTGGGAATTTTAAAATTGTTCACTTTATGCCCTATTCACTAGATTTTCCCGATCGGTCCCGTTTCGCGTAATCTCGGAAAATCTCAAAATTCTAAATCCATAACTTTGAAGATCTTCTATTTCTCATCAACAATATCTAATTTAACTTAGATTTCGGTCTCTTACGGGGTTCCAACAATCGATCTGAAGTTCCTCGAAAACGTGTCCTTACGGTCCTATTCTACGAAACTCGTTTTTAGAAACATCAATCTCTTCTAAAAATTCACCGATTCCAAATATGTCTAAATAAATTCAAACTCATTCCTAGATATTGAGTTAGAATTTATTTTCTTCATTTCAAAAATATGCCTATATGCATTTTTCCCTATTTTGTTTTATTAGGAAAATGCACAAACTACTTCGAATTAACTTCCTAAGAGGGCACTTGAAGGTAAAAACTCACCGATCAATATTTTATCTTGACTTTGGAATTCCCATTCCTAGATCTCTAGATAGGATCCGTTTCCTAATTTCTAAATTATTATTCACAATTTTTACTTTAATTAATTATATTATTATTATATTACCAACTTGCACAACTTGTTTCCTATCTCATTTTTATATTTTTTTCTTTTTCTTTGGCCCAAATTTTCGGCTGGTCCTTCAATTATTTTAATAAATATTTATTTTTTATTTAATTAATTATTTAATGATTTATTTATTTAATTTTTTCCAAAAATTCCACAAAATTCTCTAATTGGTCCATTCTTGTATTTAGGCCTAAAAATACCTAAACTCAATTATTTTTCTCCAAAATCTCCAATTAATTAGTAAACATGTTTTTACTAATTTTAAAACAAAAATAACTAATTTTAGGGTTTCATATAATTATTCATGAATTTCCCTTACTTATGCTTAAGTAATTAGCTCAATATTACTTAATTACTCTTTTATCACTTGTTGATAATTTTCTTGTTTTGAACACCTTATTACCTTCATTAACCTTAGCATTCCCATGCCTCTTACATTATTCTATAATATGTAAGGGTATTTTGGTCTTTTATTACCTTTTGCACATTCTTATACAATTTCTCCAAGTTCATAATTTATCAAATTATCATAATTAGAGATAATATATTCTCATTATTCAAATGAATATTTCACCGACTTTTAGGATTTTTCACAATTTTCCTAAATCATTTATGTCCCTTAGGGCATTTTGGTCATTTGGCACTTTGGCCCTTAAATTCTCTAATTTCCAATAGATTTTTCCTTAGAAAATAAGATAATTATATCTTAACATTTGATACCCCATATTCACCTACTTTCTATAGGTATAATTTTACCAAATTATAATATAGATTTTTAGAGTATTACATTTCTCCCCCCGTTAAATAAAATTTCGTCCTCGAAATTTACGCGCATTACCTCAGAGAAATAACTTAGACCTTTAGTCTAACCCTTGTCCATGCATACTTACTTAGCACGCATCCCAACATTCCAACATCAGTTCTTTCCAACTGGTACTTCAGTTACATACAGGACTCACATGTCCATTCTTCGTGCTATCTAGCCGTTGCACTAACCAGACTTCGAACCATACGCTACAGATACTTATTCTATCAGAACATTCTTAGATCATTTATTTCAGTGATCCGAGAAATCGTTTCGGCTTGATTATAAAGTTTTTGTCATGTTTTAAGTTGATATATAGTGTTTCCGTGGTGTCAAAACACCGCGTACTTTATATATATATTGCTTCCGTGGTGCCCATAACACCGCGTACTTTAGTGTTTTAGCGTTTCCGTGGCGCCCATAACACCGCGTACATAAGTGTTTCCGTGGCACCCATAATACCGCGTACTACACATTCATCATGTCGTATTTTGATATACTGTATCCCCGTGGTTCCCATACACCGTGGTAATACCATATATCTCGTACTCATGGATATCATATCGTACTTCGATATATTATGTTCCCATGGTTCCCATACACCGTGGCCACATAAGATACCTTATACTTAGTGATACAATCGTGATATATTTTATAGTTACTTAAGAAATATGATAATACTTATCACTATGTTATGTGTGGATTGATTTGACTTTAAGAGACTTGAGAGTGGTAAGTTATCACGCTGTCATGTCTGCAGCCTAGACATATCCCAATTCAGGTACCATTAAAAATATTTGGATTTGGGATAACCAATTTCTTGGTGCGGAAATCAACTTCTCACTCAATTTAAGAAAATTTGTCTCACAGAGATTCGGTTTCCGCATCAGTTCTATTTCTGCTTGCGAGAATCATACCTTTTCGTTATCGCCGTTCTACATCACCGTTCCTTTAACACTATTGAAGATGTCGTCGACACTATGAAGTAATAATAAGATTTATATTATAACCAAAACTGGGTTCAAAACACGCTCTACCAGCTAAAAGCTTACACCTAATGGTGTAGCTACTATTACATCATAAGAAAATATATATGCATCCCAAAAGGATTCGTAGAAGTCTAACACCCGGATCATACTATAGTTGAACTAGATATCTACGGAGCTCTAATATCATGGACCACCCCTGAAGGTTCTCCAGCCTCTTCATTGGTTATAGCAAAAATCCGGCCTGGGTTCTGTGGCCTGAATCCCGCAGCTTTCTCAGGGGGCCTCGGGCAATGTGTCCCGGTTTTGGCATCCGTAGCAAACTCGTCTCTCGCATTTTCTCGTGACAGTTTGTACTAATGTGTCCCGGCTTCGACAAATGTAGCAAATCCGTTCCCTAACACAATCATTACCAGGGTGGTACCTTCCGCAATTAGGACATGGTTGGAATTCCGGCGTTCGTGAGTTGGTCTGTTGCCCCGTCTGGAATGGCCTCTTGCTTTCTCTTTGGGATTCATTCCAGGGTGCCTCTCTCTTACGTGAGGAGTTTGCACGGTTGCTTTCACTACGATCGGCACGGCTACCATTGTGATTCCGCGAAATACGTAACTCCTTCAGGTTGCGCTCAGTCATTCTGCAGGATTCCACTGCTTGGGCCATTTTAGGGAACTGTTGTGATACCAGTCTTGCCTTTATGTCATATTTCAGCCCGTTCACCAATCGGTTCGCTTTCCAGCTCTCATTCACGTTGTTTTTTAGATATGATGAATAACGAGACAGGTTGGTGAAACGAGCGAAGTAGTCGTCGAATGATTCTTCATTTCCTTGCTGGATCTGCAGAAATTCTTCTTCCTTAATCACCTGTATCGAGGGAGGAAAGTATTGTTCGTTGAATTGCTCTAGGAACGTCTCCCAAGTAATGGGCTCGTAAAGTTGTGGAAACACTCTTCCACCATCTGTGTGCGCCACCATCGAGTTTGTAAATCGCCGCTTGAGCTTTTCGGTCCCTCGGGCATTCCATCACTAAAATCTTGTCTAAGCTCATCAGCCAATCCTCAGCCAATTCGTTCTTTCCATGAAAAGTAGGTGGCTTGAGCTTGCAAAACTGTGTGACCCAATGTTGTGTGGTCTGCACAGCTCTCCCTCATCGTGGAGGTGTCGGGACCTTTCGATCCCTCGCTTCATCATCATGTTCGCCACTTTGCTCGTTTTCTTCTTCTTCTTCATCATTATGCTCTTCCTCATTCTCGTCGTCTTTCCATTTGTATCTCGCCTTCTCGGTCGTCTTGTCTATTCTCGTCTTTCCAAAGAAGGCATCTATGAGAGCCTCGCTGTTCTTGCAAGGTTCACCTCATCTCTTGCATCTCATTCTCGCTCCGGTTGGTTTGGTACCGGATTTACCCGAGGTTGTCTACCTTGTCCTCCACCACGCCTCGCCTCTACCTCTGGGATCTCCGGCTCCTCTTAAATTTGCCATGTCGCGTTCTTTTCCTCTATTAGGGAAAACGTCGATATACAAGGAAAACGTTGATTAGTATATCACGGATTCTATCACACTTAGTATCTATACCGCACATAGACTCTATCACACTTCGTATTCACACTACAAACAAGCACCCAAAGTATTTCCCTCGTTCGTGGTTTCATTGATTTGGTTTACTCAAAAACGGGTATGGAATTCCGTATCAAAAGTTCCTCTACATGAGTCAAATACTACATGTACTTATCCTTGTTGGTCTCGGAGTTTCAACCAGGCGTGGCCCGGATCCACCATAAACTCGGGTTAGGGTGATGCATCCACGTAAAATGGTACACCGATTCGGGATGGTACACCACTCAATCTGTATACCGTAATAAGGTGGTATACTAACTCAGGGCTATATCAGTACTCATTTTCAAAATATGCTCCAAGTTTAAAAGGCTTTTGAACATAACTCCGTTATCCGAACAGAATGGCCAGGTAAGTGTCTACCATGGGGGCCTCACCGACTTATACGGCGACTCAATGGCATACCCACGTAGACTAGCCTTGCCTTAGGCACCAAACTGTTCGTGGTAACATAGTTAAATTCATGCCAGGACTACTGCTCTGATACCAAAAATGTAACATCCCGTTTTTCAAACATTTTCCAAAAGAAGTATAAAATTTTTTCATCGAGTAGTGCATCTAACAAGAGTGTAACTGATATATTGATATAAAATGCCCACTGGCTATTTACAGAAACGGTTCAACAACCGGGAGTTCTCAAAAAGTAAAGGACAACATCGGAAAGTCTTCAGCCGGAACCATGAATCCGTTGCTTTCCTCTCTTCTCGGCTCTCGGTCCTTCGACCACGACGCTATAGCCGAGATCCAATTTAACACATTGGATCTCGTGTAACGGTTAACCTCATATTCACATATACGTATATCATCCACAATCATTCATATTAACAAAGAGAACAGATGTGTCACACTGAGTGCATAAAGATGTATCACACGTAGTGCATGTAGATGGGTCACACGTAGTGCATGTAAATGTATCACACGTAGTGCATGTAGATGTGTCACACGTAGTGCATGTATTCAAAAGCACATAACAATACTCACAACATATCATCAAACTCTCAACCACGAATACGCATACAGTAAATATCAGAGTTAGTGTTACAGTACGCGAACGTACGTACCCCAACACTACATAAACATACAGTAGACATAAAGTCATCTTCTATCACATATCCTACACCTAACACATATATGCATACGATAAACATCAGCGTTAAGGTTACCAGTACGCGCACGTACAGAAACGACGTTTACTTAAAAATGGCTTGTCCAACAAATGACACGTTGGACAACAGAATTCGGCAGCAAATTCGAATTTCTGATGTCCTACGAGAGTAATATCACTTCCATTAGTGATTTGACACTATAACGGCATTTTAGGTAAAAATTACCATTTTGCCCTTCTACCCCTAATAAGCGGAATTTCGCAAGACTTCGTTACTCTAGCAAATTTTCTTCCCGAAACTTCGCGTAACTTCGACGCAATTACGATCTTCGAAAATAATGACTAAAATAGCCCTCCCATATGATACCCAATCATACTTGAATTTAAAGGCTATTCTAACAAATTCTACCCTTACTTTTGAAAAACTGCGAAAGCTTCAACTTTTCGTCGACTCGATCCCTACTATGTTTACACCTCTGCATATTTTTTCAACGCAAACAAGGCTCAAAACAAGGATAGGAATCTTGTCACCTACTTCCTAGATCTAACTAACAATTCTACTAACTACCGAACTAAAGACTAAAGACCGAAGGACTTACCCGTTGAAGATTTCTGCAGAACTTCCCCCAGAGCTTCTCTCTCTTCTTTCTCTCTCAAGGAATTCGGCCAAGAGAGCAAGAGATGGTGTGAAGAAAATGTGATGGAGGGGGGGTATTTATAGGATTTTGAAGGGACAAGGTGGGAATTTTAAAATTGTTCACTTTATGCCCCGTCCACTAGATTTTCCCGATCGGTCCTCGTTTCGCGTAATCTCGGAAAATCTCAAAATTCTAAATCCATAACTTTGAAGATCTTCTATTTCTCATCAACAATATCTAATTTAACTTAGATTTAGGTCTCTTACAGGGTTCCAACAATCACCAAGTTCCTCGAAAACGTGTCCTTACGGGTCCTAAGTTACGAAACTCGTTTTAGAAACATCAATCTCTTCGAAAAATTCACTGATTCCAAATATGTCTAAATAAATTCAAACTCATTCCTAGATATTGAGTTAGAATTTATTTTCTTCATTTCAAAAATATGCCTATATGCATTTTTCCCTATTTTGTTTTATTAGGAAAATGCACAAACTACTTCGGAATTAACTTCCTAAGAGGGCACTTGAAGGTAAAAACTCACTGATCAATATTTTATCTTGACTTTGGAATTCTCATTCCTAGATCTCTAGATAGGATCCGTTTCCTAATTTCTAAATTACTATTCACAATTTTTACTTTAATTAATTATATTATTATTATATTACCAACTTGCCCAACTTGTTTCCTATCTCATTTTTATTTTTTTTTCTTTTTCTTTGGCCCAAAATTTCGGCTGGTCCTTCAATTATTTTAATAAATATTTATTTTTTATTTAATTAATTATTTAATGATTTATTTATTTAATTTTTTCCAAAAATTCCACAAAATTCTCTAATTGGTCCATTCTTGTATTTAGGCCTAAAAATACCTAAACTCAATTATTTTTCTCCAAAATCTCCAATTAATTAGTAAACATGTTTTTACTAATTTTAAAACAAAAATCACTAATTTTAGGGTTTCATATAATTATTCATGAATTTCCCTTACTTATGCTTAAGTAATTAGCTCAATATTACTTAATTACTCTTTTATCACTTGTTGATAATTTTCTTGTTTTGAACACCTTATTACCTTCATTAACCTTAGCATTCCCATGCCTCTTACATTATTCTATAATATGTAAGGGTATTTTGGTCTTTTATTACCTTTTGCACATTCTTATACAATTTCTCCAAGTTCATAATTTATCAAATTATCATAATTAGAGATAATATATTCTCATTATTCAAATGATTATTTCACTGACTTTTAGGATTTTTCACAATTTTCCTAAATCATTTATGTCCCTTAGGGGCATTTTGGTCATTTGGCACTTTGGCCCTTAAATTCTCTAATTTCCAAGAGATTTTTCCTTAGAAAATAAGATAATTATATCTTAACATTTGATACCCCATATTCACCTACTTTCTATAGGTATAATTTTACCAAATTATAATATAGATTTTAGGAGTATTACAGTTATATCCAATCAAATCTCTCCGGTTATTCCAAAACAATCTTCACTTTCTGCAAAGTATATAACTACATCTTATTCTGAGGTGTAATACTTATTAATATATTTAGATGTTCTTTTTTATGGATTTCGGTTTCATGATTTAAGACCCCAGACAATGAAATTTCAAATGCAGTAGAGAAATTTCATCAGGCAGCAAAGTAATACCCATAGATCGAAATACCTCAGACCAGACCCCAGACAATGAAATTGAGAGAAATTGCAAGAAATAGTGGTAAACACTTAGAAGGGCAGGAGGAGAAAGAGAATGCCTCAATAGGCTAGAGTCACAATGATAGAGAATACAGCCAGAATGCATCAGTGATGAAGGCAGGTGCGTGAAAGGGCGATGAACATTTTGTGTGGAGGGGGCGATGACAAAGCAAGCCAGAAGAAGATGGTAGAAATTGCCAAAGACGTAGCTGTGATTGACGGGAGAGTAAACAGACTTTAATAGATTAGAGTCAAAATTGTAGCCATTAATACTTTAGATGTTAATTACACCTAACAAAATAATTTTTTTGTGATTTTTCTATAAAGTATGAAATGGAATGATGGAGTTAATCAAATAAGAAACATAACAAGATGGGATGAACAATCCTTCATAGCAATGACACAAGCAATCCTCACTTTAAATGATTATGGGAGATTAAATATGATAGCTTCAAACAACTCTAAGGGCCACCTTTTAAATCAGGCCTAACTTAGATTAATTAATACTGAGCCATCTTGCATATTAATTAATCTCTCTAAGTTAGGTTGATTAAGTACTCTAGCAATTAATGAACTTAGAATTGTATTTAGCTTTAAATCCAATAACCAAGCCACATCCCATTACCACTTGATTTTCTCATTAATCTTAATTTAACAATGGTAGAAACCAAGGCAAACACATGACACCATTGATCCACTAACCAAGCCACCTTGAAATTAGCACAAAATTTTCACAAAATAACCACCACAAAGAAATGACTAATTACACTCGATGTTAAGCATCTAACAAAGGTTTAGCTACATCTAGTGCTCTAAATACATCAAACAAAACCAGTTCAACATTATAAATTTTATCCTAAGACCTAGGAATCACAAACACAACGTATAAATAGAGGAATGGAAAAGTATACATTGCCCTATTGAAGCTCCAAGCTCATGCCATAGCCACTTCTACAAAGGATTAATGGAATTTAGCGGATGAAGGTGACAATGATGAAGGTGGATGCCAGTTCGATGTGGAGGATGAAGTTGGAGGCGTTGTGAGCGAAGGAGAAACTCACCAGTGATTATGGCGAGACGAAGAAGAAGGTAAAGGTTTAGGAGGCTGCGGCTGTAGCTCTTTCTTGGGTTGAAGGAAGCAACGGTGCAGTGTGTGAAGGAAGGAGTTCGCCGATGACAATGGAGGAAGGGACGTCGCCACTCGCCAGCGACGGTGGAGGAAGATGCAAGTCGATGGTCAAGGTCTCAAGTTCAATTTTCTCGCGGTTGCTCTGTCTGTGTAAACTCGTTGAAGTCCCTTTTCTGACCTAATTAATTGAACCAAAACGCTACAGTTTCGATGGAACCATACCGGCATTTTTGAAATTCATAGTACCAATTTGTCATTTCTAACTTTCGAGATCCAAATTGCCATTTTCATATTTAATCATAATTTTCAAGTACCTACAATTAAAAACAAGTAAACAAACATCAAATCATCTCAAAATCAATGATTAAGAGTAATTACAATTATTTTAACAATTTTATCATTTTTAGTTCTAATTTAATATATTTACTCTTAATATAAATTTATCACAAAAAGGAATTTTAAACTCAATAACTATGACAAATTCCCCAGCTAAAGTATGAAAATATGTAATAAAATAGGGATTTATCACTACTTTTGCATGAATATTTTGTTTTGGTACACGTAAACATACCACTTTGATGGCTATTGACATAGACTCTAGCTATAAAGAAGAAATGTGTATACAATAAATTTAAATGGAAGTAAAACATATTACATAATCAACATGAAAAGAATTAAAGCAACTCTTTTTTTTTTTTTTTTGAATTACAGGCGGCGCACTAATGGCGCGAATTACGAGGCGGGATCGAACCCACGACCTCCCACTACTTGGGAGTACCCCATACCACTAGGCTACAAGGCCTTTGGTGAATTAAAGCAACTCTATGTATAATTGATGTGCACCAGAATTAAAGCAACTCTGTGTATAATTGATATGTACCAAAACGCCAATACATTCTCTACATAATCAATCTCTATAACTATTCATAAGGAAAAGAAGCTAAGAATATGCGTTTCTTATAATATTTTGGGGACGTTTGAAAAAAATACAATTGCATTATTTTTAAAATATGATTTCTTGTCTTTGACCAAAAATTATACCTTTTTGTCTGTATATTTCAAAAAGAACAATTATCAATACGATAATCCATTTTTAAGCTCGAGACCAATAGGACATGCTTTCTGTACTTTTAAAGGAAAAAAATGTGAAAAATTATACTGAATGATAAGATGCTAACAAAATGAAGTGGTTGGTTTAGTTTGAGGATATGACTTAATACTAGAGCCGAGTCCGTGAAGGGCCAGGGCCTAACAGGCTAGCCTTTCGAGCACAAGTAAGAAAAACATCTATTTTTCAAAACCCTACCGAAGCACCAGGGCCGAAAGCACCGTGGCCCGAAATTACTATTCCAAATTTTAACTATTTTTACTTCGCTTTTTTAAAGAAATATAATTAGTAAATTATAACATGAATCATCCAACAAATAAATATAATCACTAATTCATAATAAAAAACAAACTATGTTCACAAATAACTCATATAAAACATAAGAAGTATACCATAAAGCGACATTAGTACGATGACTATTATTGTCGTCATCTTCGCCACTATCATTAATTTCAACGACATTTGATTGTGTTTCGCTTTGAGTAGTAGCCTTTGGCTCATAAGTAAGAATATCATGAATTTCTTTTCTCGTATCATGAACACATCCATAATCTTTATTTGCAACAAATAATAAACCAAATCATAAAATTAGAGTATAGTTATTATGTATTTGTAGTTAAATGGATAAATAACTCAGAACAAATACAAAATATATATAAATTAATAAATTAAAGAAGGAAAAAAGAAACAATTAAGTGAAAAGGGCCTACAGTGGCCGGCCCGAGGCCCTCCAGGATAGCCCGTTTAAGCCCGAGACCCTCTGTGTGGCCCTTCAGGGGCCAATTTCAAATATTTTGTCCATTTTTCAAGCCCGGCCCTTGACGGGCCGGGCTTAAACAAGCCACCCGATGGGCTTGACCCAATTTCCAGCCTACTTAATACCCAATTTAAATACGAAGTTTGTTGGCGATGTTAGAACATTCATCAAAGTTTGATGGGTATACTTACATATTATGTTTAAAAAATGAAACAAAATTGTCAATGTTTTATTTTACTCGAGGCAGTGTGTTTTTGTCATCTTTGATACCTTGTGTCCTTCAGAAGATATTCTTGTTGCTAAAAGAAAAATAACATCCTAGCTAATCATATCTTTTGTCACCATAATATACCACAACATAAATCGAACAAATTAACGTACAATTTCAATATTAGGACTGAAACCGATATTAAATTTTCAAATATTAATTTTGATGTAGTTTCAATTTGCAATTGTTGAGAAATCGAGTGTATCATCTATTTAATATAATATTGACGTCATTTTATTTAAATTAGGAATTTTCAAAATGGAAATACATCCACAAAAATGAATGCATATGCATTCAGAAACTAGATAAAAAAATAAAAAAATTACTTGGACATAATGAATAATAAGATGCATACGTCAAAATAATTTTCTTAAAATTATATCCCTTTTGTCTAATCATAAGTCCGATGCAAAGTGGCGTTGTTGAAAAGTTCATATAATAATTATACTATCTCCATTTTAAAAATATTTGATCTCATTTCATTTTTCTATTATATATACGCTTATTTAATAACAACAAAACAAAAGACAAGTGTAAATGAAATAGGGAAAAAAGCTTTAATTTTTACTTGGTCATGGTGGAAAGCGAGAATATAAAACTTTATTTTATATGTTTAAATTTTTATATAATTACCAATTTTCAAAAAGTATCCTTAAGTGAACATTTAATTATAAATTAACCCAGAAAAATAAGATATCAATGGTTGAAGTTTCAACCTTTATAAGACGTGTTTCAGAGTAAGTGCCTTTTTCATATTTCAAGAAGAAATTGAATGATTTGTTTTCTTTTTTAATCATTAAATTTATTAGTGGTTAAACAATATTTATTTAAAGAGCACTTGCTATGATACCCCAAAATTTGGGTTTCCTTTCAATTCATATACGCTGATTAAGGACAGATAGACCCAGTCTACTCAAACAACAATCTAGTCTTGCATGACGGAATTTTTTTTTTTTTTTTTGCTAAAAAAAGTTTTGGAGGGTTCGCATCGTCCTCCACTGCTGCAGGCCAGCACGGCCAGGACTCTATGGGCACTTACTCGGGAACTTACGAGATCGCCTACCAAAGGAGCCCCAATGACGGCGAGAGGATCGAACCCACCACCCAAGCGCCTAGTCCGGATCCTTACCATCTACGCCAACTCACATTGGAAATTGCCCTATCGTGACCATTGCGTCAGAGACCATTGAGAGCAAAGTGGGCCCAGGGATGGGCCCGTTCTCAATTGGGACAGCCCATTCAATTATTTTTAATCTAAACCATTGACCCCAATTCACCGCACTAATTACCGCTTACCAAGTGTTAGCCTCACAGCTTAAGGTCAATTCTCAGTAGGAGTAAAATAGTATAGTATCAAAATTTAAATATTAATTCTCTGTTTCGTTATTAATTAAAAAATATATCAACATGCTTGGTATTGTACGATGAAGCCTTTGAGTGCGGTTGTTACATGGCAAACTCCGCGTGCAAGCTGGGACCATCCATCCATCCGTCAATCCATCCACCACCACCACCGTATCGGATATTTTTCCTGAAAAAAACGGGTGGTTCATTACAACTCATCACAGCTTAACGGCCCCACGATTAACGTGCTCCAATGAGAACTTGCATTGTGTTTGTTTTAGATCAGTGAATTGAAGTTTTAACAAGCAGTGTTTTAATTATGATTTATAGTATATCACTATGATTCTATTTATAAGTTTATTGTAACTAAAAATCTTGGTCCTTATTATGGTCCAGTTTCAGAATGATAATTTTTTTTTTTACTTTTTATCCCTATTAATTGTAGTAAACAAAAAGCAATTATTGATATTGGCTTTTGGAACCAATCACATAGATAAGGGAAAAAATCAAAATTTAACCCTTAATTAATTAGTTAACTAACTCTCCTTATCATATGAAAGTTTGTTAATTTTAACTTATAAATAGAACTAGAGTGGTACGAGGTAAATATGTGAGATGAGACTTGTCTTGATTTACTTTAATAAACACTTTTGGGGTATTCAAAAGTGATCCCAAATAAGCAGGTAATGCAAATCGAATCACCAATTTAGACACGTAGAGTGTAATACCCTGATTTTATTATCCTAATATTATGAATAAATTGGATATTTCGATAAGCAAAGTCTCGATCCCTAAACTTGTGTGATCATAGTATATTTTCTAAGTAGGATTTCTGCGTGAAATTAGGGAGTTTAAGGGCCAAAGTGCCAAAATGACCAAAACGCCCCTGCAAAAAGGTAATTAGCTTAGAAAATTTATGAAAAATCCTAAAAGGCAAGAAAATGCCCAAGTGAATTAAGAGAATATAATATCTCTAATTATGATAATTTAATAAATTATGAACTTAGAGGAATTGTACAAGAATGTGCAAAAGGTAATAAAGGACCAAAATACCCTTACAAATTGTAGAATAATGTAAGAGGCATGGAAATACTAAGGTTAATGCGTGAATATGAAGGTAATAAGGTATTGTAATGAAGGAAATTATCAACAAGTGATAAAAGAGTAATTAGGTAATTTTGAGCTAATTACTTAAGCATAAGCAAAGAAAATTCACAGATAATTATGTAAAACCCTAAAATTAGTGGTTTTTGTTTTAAAATTAGTGAAAACATGTTTACTAATTAATTGGAAGTTTTGGAGAGAAATAGTTGAGTTTAGGTATTTTTAGGCCTAAATGCAAGAATAGACCAATAGGGAAATTTTGTAAAAAAGAATTATGTAAAAAGAATTATTTAATTAATTAAATAATTAATTAAATAATTAATCAAAAAAAATAAATAAATAACGAAATAAAAAAAGGGCAGAAAAAAAAAGAAAAAAAGAAATAGGAAGCAAGTGGTGCAAGTTGCCATTATAATATTATTATAATTTAATTAAAGCAAAAATTGTGAATAGTAATTTAAAAATTAGGAAACGGATCCTATCTAGAGATCTAGGAATGGGATTCCCAAAGTCAGGGAAAAATAATGATCAGTGGAATTTTGTCTTCCGTTAGACTCTTACTAAGTAAATTCTCAAGTCGTTTGTGCATTTCCTAATAAAACAAAATAGGGAAAAATGCATATAGGCATATTTTTGAAATAGGGAAAATAAATTCTAACTCAACATTTAGGAATGGGTTTGAATTTATTTTGACATATTTGGAGTCAGTGAATTATTTCCAAGAGATTGGTAGTCCCGAAAACGAATTCGACACCGGACACGATCGGACACGTTTTCGAGAAAACTTCAACTGAATACTTGGAGCCCTGTATGGGATCAAAATTTAGGTTAATTTGGACATTTCTAATAAGTGAGGAAATGGTTTCAAAGTTGTAAATCCAGAATTTTGAGATTTCTCCGAAATCACGCGAATCGGGTACCGATCGGGGAAAATGGTTGAACAAGTTGCAATTAATGGGTTATTACAACTTTGATTTTCCAATCAAAGCCTTAAATTTGCCAAACAAGGCCCTTGTTTTTGCCTATAAATAGATGCCTTCCCTTGAGAAATTTCACACCTTTTCTTCCTTCTCTTGGCCGAAATTTTTGGTTGAGAAAGAAGAGAAAGGAGCCTGGGGGAATTGTGCAAATAAGCCCCGTAGAATTGTCCTAAAGTCTTCAACGGGTAAGTCTTTTAGTCTTTAGTTTTTAGTTTAGTAGTTAGTAGAATTGTTAGTTAGATTTAGGAAGTAGGTGACAAGATTCCTACAAATGTTTTAGAGCCTTGTTTGCGTTGAAAAATATGCAGAGGTGTAAACATAGTAGGGATCGAGTCGCCGAAAAGTTGAAGCTTTCAGCAGCTTCTTTTAAAAGTAAGGGTAGAATTTGTTAGAATAGCCTTTAAATTTCAAGTATGATTGGGTATCATATGGGAGGGCTATTTTAGTCTTTATTTTCGAAAATCAACATAGATACGTTCATATACCGGGCTCGCTTAGGGTCGCCGCTTTACATACAAACCTTGTACGGTTATAAGACATGATAATACCGCTTTGAGTTTTCCTAGCGCTGAGGACACGTGATCGTGGCACAGGATGATGTGCAGGCTATATATGTGTAGGAATTTACATACCGCTTTATGCTTATGTCCTGTCTCGTGTCACAATGTTGTTGTGTAGGACCTTACATATTTGCTTCATGCTTATGTTCGTCTCGTGTCACACTTCGATGAGATGTTGCCGTTATGTCATGAATATCTATTGTCTATATACTGTTTTATTTGAGCATAAGGTTAATCATACCGAGATTCAATGCGGTGAATTGAATCTCACTCATAGCTTCGTGATCCGGAGGACCACGGATCGGTGTAGGGAAAGCAAGCAGGAGTAGGCTACCTACTGAAGTTATCTTATCGCTTTCGTACTTACCTTTTGAACAAGTAGGAACACTGTAATGTCAATACTATATTACACTATGGTTCATATTTTGTTATGATCAGTTACTCTTTCGCTCCATTGATCTACTCTGATTGAAAAAAAAAAAAATTCCGCTTTAGAAAATGGGATGTTACACTTTATGGTATCAGAGCAAACTTTCTGGCAATTGTTTAACTATGTTACCACGAACGGTTTGGTGCCGAAGGCAAGGCTAGTCTACGTGGGTGTGCCAATCATTCGCCGTATAAGTCGGTGAGGCCCCATGGTAGACACTTACCTGGCCATTCTGTTCGGATAACGGAGTTAGGTTCTTAAGCCTTTTGACTTTGAGCACTTTTTGAAAATGAGTACTGATATGACCCTGGTGTAATAGGTAGTGATGGACAGAAACAAAAATTCGTAGATCTTCTATCCCGTAATAATAGGACGTAACGCTCGTAAATCCGTAGCTTCAGAGACGGCGGGACGAAGATGAAACCCTGATATTTCTAATGACCCAAATCGAAATATGACCCTGACTCAGGGTAGAGTCAATGGCTAGAATACCTTTAGAGCCGGAGAAACCTGTTGGCTCAGATCATTCATCTGATGACAACAGCGTGGGATATACGATGTAACCACTGGTCATAAACCAGTTGGATGATGTAATATACGTTAGCATGTACATTACATCTAATGTGAAAATATATATATTGATGCCATGTGTTGTGTTATTTCTCCGACACTTATCCGTTATTTGATATAAAGGAAAAGTTAAAACATGGCCATCATAAGAGGTGCCATGCACCAAGAGGTAGGGGCCGAGGCGAGGCCGAGGTCGAGGCGAGGCGAGGCACCTCAAAGGGACGTAATACCCGAGCAAAATGCTATACCAAACCAACCGAACAGTAACGAAGTACAAGAACTAAGGAGAACTCTCCAAGAGCAGAGGGCTCTCATTGATGCTCATTAGCAAGACAACATCAACAGGATGAAGAAGCCCAAAGACAATTGGACGCACGTCAACACGAAGAGGAAGAGCATAACAATGAGGAAAACGAGGAGAATGAAGAAGAAGAAGAGGAGGAGGACAATGACAATCAAAGTGAGGAAGACCATGAGGAAAATGCTGAGGAATCTGATAGATCACAATCACCTCCACGACGAGGAAGAAAGGAGAAGAATACCCAGTATTTCTCCATATCCGACAAGGACAAGAGGAATCTTTCGACGATTACTACGCCCGGTTCACCAACCTGTCCCGATACTCAGCACATCTTCGAAGGGGCAACGATGAAAGCAGTATGGTGAATATACTGATTCACGGGTTAAAATATGAAATTGGTGAAAGGCTCATGTCCCAGCGATTCCAAAACTTGACAAGCGCAGGGAAACTTGTCGGATGACCGAGCGCAACCTCGCAGGATTCCGAGATCAAGGAACTTCAACAACAACAATGCCGGTCGAGGTGGATTCAACCGCGAGAACTCTTCACTAAAGAGGAAGGCACCCCGGAGTAACCCCGTGGTGGAAATAAAAGGCCATACCAAGTCAAATGTAACTATCCTGCATAAATGGATCTCAAACGTGCCCCAAATGCAAGAAGCATCACCCGGGCGTGAACCGTGAAGGAAGCGATATGCTTCGATGTCATAAGCCGGACACTATAGCAGAGAGTGTACGAGAAGATTGGAGAGGCGAGACCTCGAGCACAGTGCCGCATCTTTGCACTAACGAACACAGAGGCCGACACAGTCCCTGAGATGGTCCAAGGTACTATTTACCTTAACGGAAATCTACTTGAGGCATTGTATGATTCGGGAGCCAGCCATTCTTTCATTTCCTATGATTGTGCAAGTCGCCTAGGAATAAATGCCTGTAGTTTACCTTATGATTTGGTAGTGTCTACACCGCTTGGTGTAAAATCTTTAGCTTCTGATGCATGTATAAATTGTATTGCTAACGTGGATGGACGAGTTTCTAAAGTGGACCTTATCCGTCTACCTCTTCACGGCATCGACGTCATACTCGGCCTAAATCGGCTGACGGCCAACGGTGCGATGATCGATCGTGGCAAGAAGAAGATATCATTTCCTGAGAAAAGTTGAAGTGAGCTCGAACTTTCTCTCCGCTACGAAGCCGATCGATGCGTGAAGCAAGGATGCCATGCCTACATGGTATTCTTTTCACCAAAGCAGAGCCGATCTTTCACTCCAGGATATCCCCGTGGTGAATGATTTTCCGATGTATTTCCTGAGGATCTCACGAGTTACCTCCTATCCGAGAAGTGGAGTTCAATATTGATTTGATGCCCGGTACGTGGTCAATATCAAAGGCGCCGTATCGTATGGCTCCTAACGAGATGCAGGAGTTGAAGAAGCAAATGGAAGAGCTTTTGAAGAAAGGGTTCATTCGACCCAAGTGTATCACCGTGGGGAGCCCCAAAGTGTTTTTGTAAAGAAGAAAGATGGAAGCTTCCGACTCGCATTGACTACCGTGAATTGAACAAAGTAACGGTCAAAAACAAGTACCCACTTCCCGGATTGATGATCTTTTGGATCGCTTATCCGGTTCCACTGTCTTTTCAAAATTGATCTCGCGTTCGGGATATCACCGCTTGCGAGTTAAAGATGGTGATATTTCCAAGACAGCTTTCAGACTGTGCGGGCATTATGAATTTCTTGTGATGCCCTTTGGATTAACAAATGCACCTGCGGTATTCATGGATTACATGAACCGTATCTTCCGACAACACCTAGACCAGTTTGTGGTGGTGTTTATTGATGACATTCTCATCTATTCCAAGAGCAAAGAAGAGCACGAAGAACATCTGCGAAAGGTGTTAGACATACTCAGGGAGAAGCAACTCTATGCTAAACTGAGCAAATGTGAATTTTGGCCGCCAAGTGAAATTTCGGGCCATGTTATATCTAGCGACGGAGTTGCAGTTGATCCAAGCAAGGTAGATGCAAAGTTTTGGAAACGGAAACGTGCCGAGATCCGTAGTTTTCGGATACTACCGCAGATTCATACGGGATTTCTCGCCTAGCCCTTCCATTGACAAAGCTTACGAGGAAGAATCAACCCTTTGTATGGGAGATGATCGTGAGGAGAGCTTTCGAAACGAGAGAGAGATTGACTACAAGACCAGTGTTAATCATCCCGCATCCGGATGAAAAGTATGTTGTTTACAAGTGATGCCGGTGGGCAAGGGTTGGGATGTGTCCCGATGCAACAGGGCGAGTGGTGGCTTATGCCTCTCGTCACCGAAGCCTCACGAGTTAAACTATCCTACACACGATCTAGAGCCGGCGCTATCGTGTTCGCTTTGAAGATATGGAGGCATTACTTGTACGGTGTAACCGTAGAAGTGTATTGTGATCACAAAAGTTTGAAATACTTGTTCGATCAACGAGAACTCAACATGAGACAACGTCGTTGGATGGAGCTGATTAAAGACTACACCCTCGGAGATCAAGTATCATCCGGTAAAGCAAACGTCGTTGCCGATGCTCTTAGCGGAAGACGGTGCAGGTGGCATATATGATGATACAAGAACAGAAATTGTTGGAAGATTTCGTGAGATCCGAATCTATCCAATCAAGTCCGCATGGGTCTTCATGCACCACTGATGCCTATCTTGCAACTCTTCTTGTTAGTCAAGGGGAGTATGATCGAGAGATGAAGTTGAGAAAGCTCAAGAGAAGATGATTGGGCAAAAGAGATACGTGAGAAAATCTCTCGAGGTGAGACCCAAGACCATGACCTATCACTTAGTGGTTTGGTCGTACAAGAAGCGAATCTATGTACCGCCGGTTGATGAATTAAGGCGGAAGATAATGGATGAGGCTCACAAGAGTAAATATACTCTACATCCAAGCATGGTCAAGATGTACCAGAGTATGAAATCCGAACTTTGGTGGCCCGGAATGAAGAAAGACGTTACAGAGTACGTGGCCAAGTGCTTGACCTGTCGAAGGTGAAGATTGAACACCGTCGACCCCCGGTCTTTTGCAAGGACTAGAGTTGCCGGAATGGAAATGGGAGAACATAACCATGGATTTTGTGGTAGGTCTGCCCAAAATCAGAATCATGATACAATTTGGGTAGTTGTTGACAGATTAACCAAGTCAAGACACTTTATTCCCATCGGTATCCACTATTCTCCGGAACGATTGGCGGGATTTATATCAAAGAGATAGTGAGATTACACGGTGTCCCTAAGAGCATTGTCTCTGATCGGGATACGCGTTTCAAATCCCGTTTCTGGCAAGCGTTACACGAAGGTATGGGGACTAAGCTGAGGTTCAGTTCGGCTTATCACCCTCAAACTGACGGTCAATCTGAAAGGACGATTCAGACGCTGGAGGATATGCTGCGAGCATGTGCCCTTGATTTCAAAGGAAGTTGGGATCAACATCTTTCGCTAGCCGAGTTCGCATATAACAACAGCTTATCATGCTAGTATACAAATGGCCCCGTTCGAGGCATTGTATGGGCGGAAGTGTCAATCACCATTATGCCGATGATTCATCTGAAAAGCAATTACTTGGGCCGGATATGCTTGAACAAACCTCCGAGCGATCGCGTTGATCAAGAAGAGACTCCTAGCCGCACATAGTAGACGTAAGAGCTATGCGGACAAAAGGAGGAGACCTCTGACGTTTTATGTCGGCGACCATGTATTCCTAAAGTTATCTCCAGTAACTGGTGTCGGCAGAACGCTTAAGAGGAAGAAACTGAGTCCACGATACGTAGGACCCTTTGAGATTTTGGCAAAGCGCGAGAAGTAGCTTATCGATAGCTTTACCCCGAACCTCGAGTAATCTCCACGACGTTTTCCACGTGTCGCAATTGAAGAAATATCAACCGACCGTGATCATGTCATCGAATACGAGGACGTTGAAGTACGGCATGATAATACCTTCATAGTCGAGCCGGAGCAGATCATCGATCACAAAGAGAAACGGCTCAAAAATAAGACTATTTTGATTGTGAAGGTGGTCTGGAAGGGTTTGTCACCCGAAGAAGCGACTTGGGAGACCGAGAAAGACATGGAAGAGAAGTACCCAGAGTTCATGGCCCGAAGTTTAGTTAGGATAGATTAAATTTCGAGGGCGAAATTTTGTTTAAGGGGGGGAGAAATGTAATACCCAGATTTTATTATCTGGAATATTATGAATAAATTGGATATTTCTGATAAGCAAAGTCTTGATCCCTAAACTTGTGTGATCATAGTATATTTTCTAAGTAGGATTTCTGCGTGAAATTAGGGAGTTTAAGGGCCAAAGTGCCAAAATGACCAAAACGCCCGCAAAAGGGTAATTAGCTTAGAAAATTTATGAAAAATCCTAAAAGGCAGAAAATGCCCAAGTGAATTAAGAGAATATAATATCTCTAATTATGATAATTTAATAAATTATGAACTTAGAGGAATTGTACAAGAATGTGCAAAAGGTAATAAAGGACCAAAATACCCTTACAAATTGTAGAATAATGTAAGAGGCATGGAAATACTAAGGTTAATGCGTGAATATGAAGGTAATAAGGTATTGTAATGAAGGAAATTATCAACAAGTGATAAAAGAGTAATTAGGTAATTTTGAGCTAATTACTTAAGCATAAGCAAAGAAAATTCACAGATAATTATGTAAAACCCTAAAATTAGTGGTTTTTGTTTTAAAATTAGTGAAAACATGTTTACTAATTAATTGGAAGTTTTGGAGAGAAATAGTTGAGTTTAGGTATTTTTAGGCCTAAATGCAAGAATAGACCAATAGGGAAATTTTGTAAAAAAGAATTATGTAAAAAGAATTATTTAATTAATTAAATAATTAATCAAAAAAATAAATAAATAACGAAATAAAAAAAGGGCAGAAAAAAAAAGAGAAAAAGAAAAAAGAAAAAAGAAAAAAGAAATAGGAAGCAAGTGGTGCAAGTTGCCATTATAATATTATTATAATTTAATTAAAGCAAAAATTGTGAATAGTAATTTAAAAATTAGGAAACGGATCCTATCTAGAGATCTAGGAATGGGATTCCCAAAGTCAGGGAAAAATAATGATCAGTGGAATTTTGTCTTCCGTTAGACTCTTACGGAAGTAAATTCTGAAGTCGTTTGTGCATTTCCTAATAAAACAAAATAGGGAAAAATGCATATAGGCATATTTTTGGAAATAGGGAAAATAAATTCTAACTCAACATTTAGGAATGGGTTTGAATTTATTTTGACATATTTGGAGTCAGTGAATTATTTCCAAGAGATTGGTAGTCCCGAAACGAATTCGACACCGGACACGATCGGACACGTTTTCGAGAAAACTTCAACTGGACTGTTGGAGCCCTGTATGGGATCAAAATTTAGGTTAATTTGGACATTTCTAATAAGTGAGGAAATGGTTTCAAAGTTGTAAATCCAGAATTTTGAGATTTCTCCGAAATCACGCGAATCGGGTACCGATCGGGGAAAATGGTTGAACAAGTTGCAATTAATGGGTTATTACAACTTTGATTTTCCAATCAAAGCCTTAAATTTGCCAAACAAGGCCCTTGTTTTTGCCTATAAATAGATGCCTTCCTTGAGAAATTTCACACCTTTTCTTCCTTCTCTTGGCCGAAATTTTTGGTTGAGAAAGAAGAGAAAGGAGCTCGGGGAATTGTGCAATAAGCCCTGTAGAATTGTCCTGAAAGTCTTCAACGGGTAAGTCTTTTAGTCTTTAGTTTTTAGTTTAGTAGTTAGTAGAATTGTTAGTTAGATTTAGGAAGTAGGTGACAAGATTCCTACAAATGTTTTAGAGCCTTGTTTGCGTTGAAAAATATGCGAGGTGTAAACATAGTAGGGATCGAGTCGCCGAAAAGTTGAAGCTTTCGCAGTTCTTTTAAAAGTAAGGGTAGAATTTGTTAGAATAGCCTTTAAATTTCAAGTATGATTGGGTATCATATGGGAGGGCTATTTTAGTCATTATTTTCGAAAATCATAGTTGCGTCGAAGTTCTGGCAAAATTTCGGGAAGAAAATTTGTCAGAGTAACGAAGTGCTGGCGAAATTCCGCCGATTAGGGGTAGAAGGGCAAAATGGTAATTTTTACCTAAAATGCCAGTTATAGTGCCAAATCACTAATGAAAGTGATATTACTCTTATAGGACGTCGAAATCCTAATTTGTTGCCGTTACGCTGTCCAACGTGCCGCCGTCTGGACAAACCG
The DNA here is from genome assembly GCA_025563575.1 of Acacia pycnantha. NCBI lineage: Eukaryota > Viridiplantae > Streptophyta > Magnoliopsida > Fabales > Fabaceae > Acacia > Acacia pycnantha. The sequence continues at coordinate 221,872 of JAMWYP010000397.1, read as the reverse complement.
CATTTTTCCGTCGAAAGTACAGCTTCGCGTAAACAACTACGTACATCAAACGAAGGTACGGACGCGCATCGTAACACTAATCCTATAGCTCTCATATACATATATGTCATAGATACGTTCATATACCGGGCTCGCTTAGGTCGCCGCTTTACATACAAACCTTGTACGGGTTATAAGACATGATAATACCGCTTTGAGTTTTCCTAGCGCCGAGGACACGTGTTCGTGGCACAGGTAATGTGCAGGCTATATTTGTGTAGGACTTTACATACCGCTTTATGCTTATGTCCTGTCTCGTGTCACAATGTTGTTGTGTAGGACCTTACATATTGCTTCATGCTTATGTTCTCGTCTCGTGTCACACTTCGATGAGATGTTGCCGTTATGTCATGAATATCTATTGTCTATATACTGTTTTATTTGAGCATAAGGTTAATCTGCTACCCGAGATTCAATGCGGTGAATTGAATCTCACTAGTAGCTTCGTGGATCCGGAGGACCACGGATCGGTGATAGGGAAAGCAGCAGCAGGAGTAGGCTTCCTACGATTTATCTTATCGCTTTCTTTTCCTCTTACCTTTTGAACAAGTAGGATCACCGTAATGTCAATACTATATTACACTATGGTTCATATTTTGTTATGATCGCTTACTCTTTCGCTCCATTGCTCTACTCTGATTGAAAAAAAAAAAATTCCGCTTTAGAAAATGGGATGTTACATAGAGGCACAAGACATGTTAGACTTTTAAAACATTAAGTTGTCCTCAAAACAAGTTGATGCAACGAAAGAGAAAGAAAATTACATCAGTGATGAGAAAAAGCTTTGATTGTAACAGTGATCGAGTGTATCATCTTTTTAATAAAATGTTGACTTCATTTTATTTAAATTAGGGAATTTTCAAAATGGAAATACATCCACAAAAATGAATGTATATGCATTCAAAAAATAGATATAAAAAAAATACTTGTATATATAATTACCAATTTTTTTATATATGATTAAATTTTTATATAATTACGAGTTTTCAAAAAGTATCCTGAAGTGAATATTTAATTAGAAATTAACCAAGAAAAGATAAGATATCAATGGTTGAAGTTTCAACCTTTACAAGGCCTGTTTAAGAATAAGTGTCGTTTTCATATTTCAAGAAGAAATTAAATGATCTGTTTTCTTTTTTACTCGTTAAACTTATTAGTGGTTAAAAAATATTTATTTAAAGAGCACTTGCTATTTTTTTCCAAAAAAAAAAAAGGCACTTGCTATATAGGCACAAGACATGTTAGATTTTTAAAACATTAAGTTGTCCTCAAAACAAGTTGATGCAAAGAAAAAGAAAGAAAATTAAGTTAGTGATGAGAAAAAGCTTTGACTCTAATAGTGATCGATATGTGTTATCACATGCACAAGGACCATATATTCATTATTATCATATTGTATGGATCATAGAGTAACCCCATAAAGCACGTTAGTAATGAGAACAATCTTTGTCCCTTTAGGAATTACATTTTCATCTTCGTTGCATTATTTCATTTATAGTCACTCTCGTAGGCCATACATAGAGAGTACTTCCAAAACAGTGTTAATAGTGGGAAGACTTTTGATAGATATTTTTCATGCATGTCATGTACCGATAAGCTAATCAATTAAAGTCTGAAGACTTTTGATAGATATTTTTCACGCTAGTTGCAAAATGAAACAAGCGTAGTTGGACTTACGCATTTGAGAAGAAAAATCTGGCTAAAGAAAAGTTTTTAGCGGAGGATAATTAAACACTCATCGGATCCTATTTATAAGACATGTCTAATCTATTTCGTTGAAACCATGAAAAAGCTTAAACTTTATTAACTTTACCTATAATTTAACATCTTTTCAACTTTTTCCTATTTAATATATATTATAGTAGCCTTGCAAGAATAAAGTCGGCACAATAATAAATGAAAGATTAAGGAGCAAATTGGCTAACGAACTTTTACCTCGGGAGCGTTCAACACAAATAACTTTTAAATAGACCAAAACTATCAAAAAATTGTTAATAATGTGCAATCAACGTAAAAAACACTTAAAAATATATACTAAACACAATGTCGTTAGAAAAAAAATAATGTTCATTATTTAAGGTGTAGATTGGCCATCGAACTTTTACTCGTGATGCCGCCAAGTACAAAAAGTTTTACTCCAAGAGTGTCCAGCCTGAAAAAATTCCATGTGCCACCCAAAATTTGACTATTGCAAATCCTTGCCCAGACCCCTTAACCATGTGCATTGGAGTTAGAAAGAGTGAATACAACAAAAAAATCACAAATGTAACGAGTAGATTTCAAAGGATGGTCGGTTTTCGAACTTGCCCAGGCAAATCCATGTGCAATCCACCCAAAATCTGATTCTTGCAAATCCTTGCCTGAATCCCCAACCATGTGAATTGGAGTTAGAAAGAGTGAATGCAACAAATTTCTAACCCCATACAAATGGTTAGGGGTCGAGGCAAGAATTTATCCTTTTGTCTAATCATTCTTAGATGCAAAGTGGTGGCATTGTTGAAACGTTCATATAATAAACACCATCTGTCCATCTCTATTTTAAAAAGATTTGATCTCATTTTATTTTTCTATTATACGCTTATTTACTCTAATAACAACAAAACAATTAAAATGCAAATGTATATGAAATAGGGAAAAAAGTTTTAAAAATTGCTTGTTCATGGTGGAAAGCGAGAACATGTAACTTTATTTTATATGATTAAATTTTTATATAATTACAAATTTTCAAAAAGTATCCTTAAGTGAACATTTAATTATAAATTAACCAAGAAAATATAAGATATCAATGGTTGAAGTTTCAATCTTTATAAGGCGTGTTTAAGAATAAGTGCCATTTTCATATTTCAAGACGAAATTAAATGATTTGTTTTCTTTTTACTCATTAAACTTATTAGTGGTTAAACAATATTTATTTAAAGAGCACTTGCTATATAGGCACAAGACATGTTAGACTTTTAAAACATTAAGTTGTCCTCAAAACATGTAGATGCAACGAAAGAAAAAGAAAATTACGTTAGTGATGAGAAAAAGCTTTAATTCTAATAGTGATGGATATGCTATCACATGCCAATGACCATATATTCATTATCATCGTATTGTATGGATCATAGAAGTAACCCCCATAAAGCATGTTAGGAATGAGAAGAATCTTTGTCCCTTTAGGAACTACATTTTCATCTTCATAGCATTATTTCCTTTATGGTTACTCGTAGGCCATACATAGAAAGTACTTCAAAACAACGTTACTAGTGGGAAGAAACTTGCATGAATATATATGCGTGGTTACCCTTCACATTCATCTTCAAAGCATTATTTCATTCAAAGTGCTGCAGGTCCACTCACAAGTGAAGTACGTCATGTACCGATAAGCAAATCAATTAAAGTCTAGAAGACTTTTGATACATATTTTTTTCACTTTAGTTCTTTGGAAACAAGGAGTAGTTGGACTTACTGCATTTGAGAAGAAAATCAGGCTATAGAACATTTTTTTAGTGGAGAATAATTAAATACTACTCGTGATCTTATTTATAGGACATTTCTAATCTATTTCACCAACACCAAAAAAACCTTAAACTTTATTAACTTTATCTATAAATTTAACGAGTTTTCAACTTTATCCCAATTTAATATATATTGGGCCTGGTTTGGTGACAGACTTTTAGAGAGCTTTTTACTTAAAAAAGAAAAAAAAACTCAAGTAGGCGTTTCAATTAATAAAAAGCCCTTATAGGTGTGTTTGGGTTTGTCTTTTTGCTACCTTGGGCTTTTACATATACGACCATTTTAAGAAAGGCTCTCCCCTCTAGCTTTTACTACTAAAACAACTTTTCATGGGAAGCTTGTTCGTTTTCCCACAAATAGAGGAGAGAGAAGGACTGAGCATTTTTCTTTATTTTTGTGGGGCCCATTTTACGGCCCAAATGGGAGATAGAGGGGAGAGAAAGGGAAGGGAGAGAGGGGGATTATAGTGAATTGAGACTTTCTTTTGTTAATTAAGAACTTTATTTTATTAATTAATGACAAAATTTAATAAATCATGATTTATTGGATTATATATTATTTTAGAGTAAATACTTTTTTCCAAGTCTGACAAAAACACGGACCCCATTTTAGTCCCTTACAAAAATCCGAAATGGTAATAAAATATTTGTTAAAAATTAGAGAGTATGTTGTCTCTAATTTAGGGAATTTTGGGATTATTCTCCACTGAAAATAATGAGGCAAAAATAAAAGTATTTGGAGGACCAAAAGGACCTCATGATTTTTAATATTTTACATGGGACATAAAATATCAATGTCGATAAAATAGTTGTGAGATAATGGTTAATCCTAAATAATAAAATTATCAACAATTAGTGAGGGATTAGTTAAATAATTTCTGGCTAATTGATTAAGCACGATTGAGAGAAAAATCCAAGGGTAAATATGTAAAACCCTTTAAGTAAATGTTAATGGCTAAAATTAGCATAAATATATTTGCTAATTAATTAGAAAATATTAAGAAAAATATATAAGATTAAGTAATTTTAAGCCTAAATCCATATACGGACCAATAGGAAAATTTTGTGGATTATATAATATAATTAAAATATATATAATATTAATTAATTAAAAAATAAATAAAAACAGAAAAAAATAAAAGGGCAGCGAAATATTAGGTGTGAAAGGGGTTGGAGATTTTTAAAATAATATCTTGATATTTTGTATTATTATAATAATATAAATTGTGATATTTTTGTGAAAAGCAAATAGGATAAATGACCACTAATAGAGATTAAATCCTATCTAGAAAACCATGAATTATGTTTCTAAGGTCGGAGCATATTATGGACAAGTGTATTTTTATCTCGGAGTAGGTTGTCTCCGAAGTCATTTAAAGAATCGGCGGAATGAATAGGGAATAAGACGAAAAAGGAGAAGGAGATGTTGAGAAATGAGAACCAATGGAAAATAAATCCTAACTCAAAATCCTTGGACTTGTTGCCTAACATCTGGACATATTATGAATCTGTGAATTTTTGTCCCAAAGTTGACATTTCGGCGATTTACATGTAGAAGCGTTTTTCCGAAAATGTTTGGCAGAACGGAATGACTTGAATAGGATCAAAAATTTAGTTAATCTAGATATTTCTAAAGAGGATGAATAGACCTTTGAGGCTCTGTTCTTGGATTTCGAGATTCTCCAAGATTACGTGATTAGAACACCCCACGAGAGACTTTATCGGTAGGACAACTTCTAGAGCAAGGAGTGACATCACCTTGATGATGTCACTTGGTTGAAAAGATGATGTAAGGAGGTGGATTGTGTGGCCAAGAATGAAGCTTCTAGAAACCCTAAATTCCATGGCTTAGAATTGAAGTAGAAAGTTGGAAGTTTACCATTTTGCCCTCACAAATTCTTCTATAAATAGCCACCAATCCCTTTGAGAATTCTTCACACAAATGTCTTTCATATTTCAATTTCTAGAGGAAAGTTAGAGAAGAAGCGGAGAAGTTGTAGTGAAGTTCTTTGATAGGTAAGTTCTTCGGTTCTAGTCTTTAGTTCTGTAGTTCTTGAAGTTCTAGGGTAGATGTTGTTTTGATCTTTAATCTTCCAAATATGATTAGATATCATGTTTTAGGGATGCTGGGAGCGATATATCTGTAATGCTGGGAGCGATACGTTTGCATGCTGGGGGCAATACATTTTCATTGTTTGGGTGTGATTCATATGTTGTGATAATGTTGTTCTGTAACCCATATACTGTATATGTAAACATGAGATTAACCTACTACGAGATCGGTGCGGATCTCAGCTCTTGCATAGCGCCGTGGTCGGGAGGACCAGGAGAGAGAGAAGTAAAGCTTAGAGGCCTAGGTGAAGACTTTGTTGTTGTTCTTACTTTTAAAACTCTCGATTCTTGTATCGCACGTAATTAGCGGTGGGCATTACTGAATATATATATCGATTACACTCTTGCTCCAATGCTCTACTCGATAAAAAAATTTATCTTGCTTTTGAAAAACGGATGTTACATGAAGAAAAACAAGAATAAGAATACTCTTAAGTAATTTAATTAGCTTTCTGAATCTCTTAAAAAATGTCAATTTTGTCTTATATTTAGGTTCAGGGGGAGTATTCAATAAAATTCATACCCTTTTTTGTCATTTTTCATCTCAACTAACTTTTGAAATAATAATCCAAACACCAAGATTGTTACCGCCATTAAATTACCTTTACAGTTTTACTTTCATACTAATTACCACAAGAGGTTCATTTGTTGCGGATGATGGTCGACTTTGGCATTGACAATAGGTTCTTTCCCCTTTTTGTGTGTGTATAGTTCTTGACAATTGTATCAAATAATTGAACTCATAATAATAAACCTATCGGTATGAAGATTACTACATTCTCTCCACCAGTGCAGCCCAATCCATTTTGAAGGGTTTTCCTATTTTAAATGGGCTTTATGATATATAGAGAGATCCTCTGGTTCGAGCCTCCAAAATTCTCTTAGTATTTTAAAATAACGAATGAGTAAAGGAGGGCATTGAAAAAAGAAGCAACTTTATGTTAGTTTTTTTAACATGCGCACGCACACATGTTAATTTTTTAACCTATTACATGCATTATTAATTGAAGGGAAAATTAAGTTTAATCTTTCAACTATTGATTCAATTGTAACTTAGTCTTTCAACTATGATTCATGTACAATTCAATCCCGAACTTTTGCCTGGCTTATAACTTAGTCCCTTATCTTTTTATTTTTTATAGTATTACCCGTTTCATAATAAATCTTACAAAAAATTCTTTTACATGCATGTTTCATAATAATAAGTGTCATTCTCATATTTTAAGAACATCAATAATATATATTAAATAGAAATAAAGTTAGAAATTTGTTAAATTTATAGGTAAAGTTAATGAAGTTTAAAGTTTTTCTTAGTTTCGGTGAAATAGATTAGAAATGTCCTGTAAATAGGATTTGAGGAGTATTTAATTATTGTCCGCTAAAAACTCGTCTTCACCCATATTTTTCTTCTCAAATGCGGTAAGTCCAACTACTACTTGTTTCATGGCAACTGGCATGAAAAATATCTATCAAAAGTCTTCAGACTTTAATTGATTGGCTTATCTATACATGACGTGCTTGACTTGTGCGTGGACCTATAGACTTGGAATGAAATAACGCTATGAAGATGAATGTGAAGGGTAACGACAACATATATATTCATGCAAGTTTCTTCCCTCTATTAATGTTGTTTTGGAAGTACTCTCTCTATGTATGGCCCATGAGAGTAACTATAAATGAAATAATGCAACGAAGATGAAAATGTAGTTCCTAAAGGGACAAAGTTTCTTCTCATTACTAACGTGCTTTGTGGGGTTACTCTATGATTCATAAAATACAATGATAATGAATATGTGGTCCTTAGTGCATGTGATAAAATATCAATCATTGTTAGAATCAAAGCTTTCTTTCATCACTAACGTAATTTTCTTTCTCTTTTATTGCATGAACTTGTTTAGAGGACAACTTAATGTTTTAAAAGTCTAACATGTCATGTGCCTATATGGCAAGTGCTCTTTAAATAAATATTGTTTAAGCACTAATAATTTTAATGAGTAAAGAAGAAAAACAAATCATTTAATTTCTTGTTGAAATATGAAAATGACACTTATTCTGAAACACGCCTTACAAAGGTTGAAACTTCAACCATTGATATCTTATCTTTTCTTGGTTAATCGATAATTAAATGTCCACTTAAGGATAGTTTTTGAAAATTGGTAATTATATAAATATATAATCATATAAAATAAAGTTATATATTCTAGCTTTTCACCATGACTGAGTAAAAATTAAAGCTTTTTTGCCTATTTCATTTACACTTGCTTTTTGATTTGTTGTTATTAAGTTTGCTATTAATAATTGGAGTTGTTTCTACCAACACCATTACCTCCATCCAAGATTGTTATTACCGCCATTAAATTTACCTTTACAGTTTTACTTTCATACTAATTACCGCTGAGACGATGCTACTAAATTTACTGTTGAATAGTTATATTTCGTCTTGTAATACCCGGATTTTTATTATCTGGAATATTATAAATAAATTGGATATTTCTGATAAGTGAAGTTTTGACCTTAAGACTTGTGTGAATATAGTCTATTTTTCTAAGTTGAATTCTGTAGGAAATTAGGGAATTTAAGGACCAAAGTGCCAAAATGGTGAAAATGCCCTAAGGGACATAAATAACTTAGAAAATTATGAAAAAAATCCTAAAAGGCAGTAAAATGACCAAGTGAATTATGAGAGTATATTATCTCTAATTATGGTAATTTAATAAATTATGAACTTGGAGAAATTGAATAAGAATGATCAAAAAGTATTGAAATGACTAAAATACCCTTGTAAATCCTAAAATAATGCGAGAGGACATGGAAACAGAAATGTCAGTGTAAAAGTTATGAGGTAATGAGAAATTCTAATTAATAAAATTATCAACTATTGATAAGGAAGTAATTAGGTAATTATTGGCTAATTACTTAAGCATAAGCAAAGGAAATTCATGAATAATTATGTAAAACCCTAAAATTAGTGGTTTTTGGCTTAAAATTAGTAAAAACATATTTTCTAATTAATTGGAAATTTTGAAGAAAAATGGATGAGTTTAGGTATTTTTAAGCCTAAATACAAGAATGAACCAATTAGGTAATTTTGTGAAATTTTTGGGGAAAATTGAAATAAGTAAATAATTAATTAATTAATTAAATAAAAAATAAATATTTATTAATAAGTAAAAAGGGCCAGCCGAAATTTTTCCCAAGAGAAAAAAAATTGAAGATAAGAATGAAAAATAATATCTAGATATTTGTATTAAAGTTGTATTATTATATATTATAATTAAATATAGTGAATAGTAATAAAATAAATAGGAAACGGATCCTATCCAGAGAACTAGGAATGGGAATTCCAAAGTCAAGGTAAAATATTGATCGGTGGATTTTTATCTTCCGTTAGACTTTTCCTAAGTTAATTCGAAGCGGTAGAGCATTTTCCTAATAAGACGAAATAGGGAAAAATGCGAGATAGACACATTTTGGATCTCGAAGAGAATAAATTCTAACTCAACATCTGGAAATGAGTTTGGAATTATCTGGACATATTTGGAATCAGTGAATTTTTGTCCAGAGGTTGATGATTCCGGAAATTCGTTTCGTAACCGACACGTTTTTCCGTAAAACTTCCGTCAGGCCGGAGAAGGCCTAGACAGAGTTAAAAAGATAGTTAGACTAGACATTTCTAATGAGGAATGAATTGTCTTGGAATTGTATAATCCGAATTTTGAGATTTTTCCGAAATTACGCGAATCGGTGCCGACCGGGAAATCTATCGACCGGCTTAAAGCAACCATGAGTCATCATTTTGGACCAACCCATGGCTGCCACATCAGCCCTCATGTCGGCCAAGAAGAGAAGAGAAGAAAAAAATGACTTGTTGCAAAAGTTGCTTTGGACGGTCCAGATTGATTCTCACAAAGTTGATCCGACGGCCGAAATCCTACCTCCTAATCTATAAATACCCCCCTCCCTTTGGATTTCTCACAATTTTGAGGAGCAAGACTGAATCTAGAGAGAGAAAGAAGAGAGAGGAGCTCTGGGGAAATCTGCAGCGAAGCTCTGAGTAAGTTTTCCTGTACCGATCTTTTAGTTTTCGTAGTTCTTTCAGTAGTTAGAGTAGTAATGCTAGTATAGCCTTTAATTTTTCAAGTATGATTGAGTATCATATGATAGGGCTATATTAGTCTAGAATTTCGAAAATTATCATTGGGTCGAAGTTGGAAAATTTTGGAAAATCGGAGCCAAAGTAACGAAGTGCTGGCGAAATTCCGCCAATTAGGGGTATAGGGGCAAAATGGTAATTTTTACCTAAAATGCCAGTTATAATGCTTAATCACTAATGAATGTGATATTACTCTTATAGGATATTAGAAATTCTGATCTGCTGCCGTTTCTGCCCCCGATGAGCCGTTGTTGGACATTTCACGTTTTAGTAAAAAGTACGTTTTCCGCCAGAAGTACCTAACGCCGTCAACGAAGGTACGGACGCGTCTTGTAACACTAATCTTGTGCTGCTTAAATGCATATATGTCAAAGATACGTTCGTAGACCGTTATACGAACGCTTTTATACGGATTATGTCATTATGGTTACTGTTTGAATGTAGATCAGTTACTCTTTCGTTCCAATGCTCTACTCTGATTGAAAAAAAAAAAAATTTTGCTTTAGAAAACGGGATGTTACATTTTTGGTATCAGAGCAAATCTTTCTGGCAAGTATTTAACTATGTTACCACGAACAGTTTGGTGCCGAAGGCAAGGCTAGTCTACGTGGGTGTGCCAATCAGTCGCTGTATAAGTCGGTGAGGCCCCATGGTAGACACTTACCCGGCCATTCTGTTCGGATAACGGAGTTAGGTTCTTAAGCCTTTTGGCTTTGAGCACTTTTGAAAATGAGTACCGATACGACCATTGGTGTAATGTGTAGTGATGAACAAAGGCGAAAACCCTTACGTTCTCTACCACGGCATGCGGAGGCGTCACGCTAGGAAATCCGTCGTACCGGGATGGTTGGAAGAAGGCTCAACCCCGACCCTGTCTATCCTCCACCGGAACCCGAACTTCCGACAATTCATGAAAACCCCGTTCTAGAGTACTACCATAATCTCCTTGTAGATCCAAACTTCTCCGTGGAGCAACTAAACGAACCGGAACCTGAGATTCACTCTGAGCAATTCCCTTGGGATCCAGATCATGAATACACTGATCCCACAACTCCCAGTCATTACCACAGTGTACCCGAACCATCTTATCACCCTGCTTCAGGGAACTCTGACCCTGAGTCTCTTAGTCATGACCTAAACGACCTAGAGATCGAGAACCAAGCTGAACCGGGAAGCCCTACCGGGTCAACCCACTCCTCTCAGGAGACAATTTCGAATATCCCGACGTCCGACCCTTGATAATGAGATAGTTGACCCGATGACTACCATTATGTCTTAGATGATAATATGTCGCTAGTCATACGGTTAGAGACGTATTTCATTCACGCGGAACCTACACTGAAACCACACAAGGTAGATATCTCGTATTCCTGACCCTGATAAAGACCTATCTTGCTGTTTATGACCAACACCCACCTGGGGATTGGATTAGGACTACCCTGTACTTTTTCCCGTGAACTCAATTCTGGGCGAGATTCATCAATGAGCTGTTGGATGAAGGACCGGTTATAAACGCCCATATCTACCTTCGCCGCTTGAAGAGCATGGTTCGCTTATACATGTAGAAGGAGAACGCCGATTGAAAGAAGCGTGGAACATAGAAGTTAGATAACTTAGTGTGTAAGGAATATCTCTAGACACCTATGAGAGGGTTGTAAAATACGTTTGAATAAAGAGATTGTACAGTATGACTTGTATTAGGATTAGACCGACTGATATGTACAAATCTTATGAAATGAATATATGTGAATATATGTTTGAGTGTGCAAATTGTTGTGTCACTTCTAATATTTACATATCTGTCATAATTATTTAAAGGAAAAAGAATAAAACATGGTCAACATAAGAGGTGCCGGTGCACCAAGGGGAAGAGGCCGAGGCAGAGGCCGAGGTCGAGGTAGAGGCAGACAGCCTCAGGACGAACGAAATCAAGTACCGAATCAACCAGGTCATGACGAGATAGAAGAAATGCGTAGAACCCTACAGGAGCAAAGAGCTCTGATTGATGCCCTCTTGGCTAGACAGAACCAACAAGACCAAGAAGCTCAAAGACGATTGCAACACGAGGAGGAACGAAATAATGAAGAAGATGACAACAATGATGATGAAGAATATGATGACAATGAAGAACGTGAAGAGTCTGAGGGGTCTGAGAGATCCCAATCACCACCTAGGCGCGAACGAACGGAAAGAACCACGGAAAACTGGGTCAACCAGTTCTGCAAGTTAAAGCCACTCGGTTTCCGAGGAAAGAGTGAATTAGCTGAGGATTGGCTTCTAAGTCTGGAAAAGATCTTTGAAGTCATTGAGTGCCCGGGAAATCGGAAGGCACAGCTGGCAATATACAAGCTTGAAGGCGATGCCCATAGATGGTGGAAGAGTGTTTCCACAACCCTGCCAAACCCTGTTACGTGGGAGATGTTTTTAGAACAGTTCAACGAGCAATACTTCCCTCCCTCGATACAGGTGATTAAAGAGGAGGAATTTCTGCAGATCCAGCAAGGAAATGAAGAGTCATTCGACGACTACTTCGCCGTTTCACCAACTCGTCTCGCTATTCATCATATTTGAAAAGCCATGTGAATGAAAGCCGGAAGGCAAACCGACTAGTGACCGGGCTGAAGTACGACATAAGGGCAAGGCGGTATCTCGGCAATTTCCCAAGATGGCCCAAGCCGTGGAATCCTGTAGGCGACGGAGCGCAACTTGGAAGGAACCGCGTAAATCCCGAGGCCGGAAGGTAACAATGTAAACCGTAGCGGGGCTAACCGCGGAGGTTCCTCACGAAGAGGAAGGCGCGTTGGAGCAACAACCGAGGCGGGAACAAGAGACCCTACCAACTGGGCAACGAACTATCCTGGGCAGTAGGGATCCCAAACATGTCCAAAATGCAAGAAGTACCATCCAGAGCCAACCGTGATGGGAAACAAGTCTCTGCCAGTGCCGAAGCCGGGACACATTAGTCGGGATTGCCCCGAGAAAGCTGCAGAGGCGAGACCTCAGAACGCTGGCTGGATCTTTGCGTTGACAAACTCGGAGGCCAGAAAATCTCCTGAGATGGTCCAAGGTACCATCTATCTCAATGGGAATCTATTGCAAGCATTGTATGATTCGGGTGCCAGTCATTCATTTATTTCATATGATTGTGCAAGTCGTTTAGGATTGCATGCCCGTAGATTACCATTTGATCTTGTAGTATCTACACCGTTGGGTGTAAAGTCTTTAGCTTCTGACGCATGTATGAATTGTACTGCTAACGTGGATGGACGAGTTTCTAAAGTGGATCTTATCCGTCTACCTCTTCACGGCATCGACGTCATACTCGGTCTAAACTGGTTAACGGCCAATGGTGTGATGATCGATGTGGTGAATGACTTTCCCGATGTATTTAGGACGATCTCACTGAGCTACCTCCTATCCGAGAAGTGGATTTCAATATTGAATTGATGTCTGGCACAGGGTCAATATCAAAGGCGCCGTATCGTATGGCTCCGAACGAGATGCAGGAGTTGAAGAAGCAAAAAAGAGCTTTTGAAGAAGGGGTTCGTACGACCTAGCGTATCACCGTGGGAGCCCCAAGACTTTTGTAAAGAAGAAAGATGGAAGCTTCCGACTCGCATAGATTACCGTGAACTCAACAAAGTATTTGTCAAAAACAAGTACCCACTTCCCGGATTGATGATCTTTTGGATCGCTTATCTGGTTCCACTGTTTTTCTCTAAGATTGATTTACGTTCGGGATACCATCGCTTGCGAGTTAAAGATGACGATATTCCCAAGACAGCTTTCGTAACCGGATATGGGCATTATGAATTCCTTGTGATGCCCTTCGGATTGACAAATGCACTGCGGTATTCATGGATTACATGAACCGTATTTTCTGACAACACCTAGACCAATTTGTGGTGGTGTTCATTGATGACATTTTGATTTATTCTAAGAGCAAAGAAGAGCACGAAGAACATCTGCGGAAGGTGTTAGGCATACTCAGGGAGAAGCAACTCTATGCTAAACTGAGCAAATGCGAATTTTGGCTGCCGGGGCAAGGATTGGGATGTGTCCTAATGGAGCGGGGCGAGTGGTGGCTTATGCCTCTCGTCACCGAAGCCTCACGAGTTAAACTATCCTACACACGATCTAGAACTGGCGGCTATCGTGTTTGCTTTGAAGATATGGAGGCATTATCTGTACGGTGTAACCGTAGAACTGTACTGCGACCACAAGAGCCTGAAGTACCTGTTCGATCAACGAGAACTCAATATGAGACAGCGTCGCTGGATGGAGCTGATTAAAGACTACGACCTGGAGATCAAGTATCATCCGGGTAAAGCAAACGTCGTTGCTGATGCTCTTAGTAGAAAGACGGTGCAGGTGGCATACATGATGATACAAGAGCAGAAATTACTGGAAGATTTCATAGATCTGAATCTATCCATTCAAATCTGCATGGGTCTTCACGCACCAGTTGATGCCTATCTTGCAACTCTTCTTGTCAGTCAAGGGGAGTATGATCTGAGAGACGAAGTTGACGAAGCTCGAAAGAAAGTGAAGATTGAACACTGTCGACCCCCTGGTCTTCTTCAAGGACTAGAGCTGCCGGAATGGAAATGGGAGAACATAACCATGGATTTTGTGGTAGGTCTGCCCAAAATAAGAAAATCATGATACAATTTGGGTAGTTGTTGACAGATTAACCAAGTCAGCACACTTTATTCCCATCAGTATCCACTATTCTCCAGAACGATTGGCGGAGATTTATATCAAAGAGATAGTGAGATTACATGGTACGAATCGGGTGTCGGCGAACGCTTAAGAGGAAGAAACCGAGTCCACGGTGCGTGGGACCCTTTGAAATTTTGGCTAAGCTCGGAGAAGTAGCTTATCAAATAGCTTTACCCCCGAATCTGAGTAATCTCCACGAAGTTTTCCACGTGTCGCAATTGAAGAAGTACCAACCTGACCGTGATCATGTCATCAAGTACGAGGACGTTGAAGTACGGCATGATAATACCTTCATAGTCGAGCCGGAGCAGATCATCGATCACAAAGAGAAACGGCTTCGAAATAAGACTATTTTGATTGTGAAGGTGGTCTGGAAGGGTTTGTCACCTGAGGAGGCGACTTGGGAAACCGAGAAAGACATGGAAGAGAAGTACCCAGAGTTCATGGCCCGAAGTTTAGTTAGGATAGATTAAATTTCGAGGGCGAAATTTTGTTTAAGGGGGGAGAAATGTAATACGCGAATATTTATTATTTGGAATATTATAAATAAATTGGATATTTCTGATAAGTGAAGTTTTGACCTTAAAACTTGTGTGGATATAGTCTATTATTCTAAGTTGAATTCTGTAGGAAATTAGGGAATTTAAGGACCAAAGTGCCAAAATGGTGAAAATGCCCTAAGGGACATAAATAACTTAGAAAAATTATGAAAAATCCTAAAAGGCAGTAAAATGACCAAGTGAATTAGGAGGTAATGAGGCATTCTAATTAAGAAAATTATCAACTATTGATAAGGAAGTAATTAGGTAATTATTGGCTAATTACTTAAGCATAAGCAAAGGAAATTCATGAATAATTATGTAAAACCCTAAAATTAGTGGTTTTTGGCTTAAAATTAGTAAAAACATATTTGCTAATTAATTGGAAATTTTGAAGAAAAATGGATGAGTTTAGGTATTTTTAAGCCTAAATACAAGAATGGACCAATTAGGTAATTTTGTGAAATTTTTGGGAAAAATTGAAATAAGTAAATAATTAAATAATTAATTAAATAAAAAATAAATATTTATTAACAAATAAAAAGAGCCAGCCGAAATTTGCCCAAGAAAGAAAAAAATGAAGATAAGAATGAAAAATAATATCTAGATATTTGTATTAAAGTTGTATTATTATATATTATAATTAAATATGGTGAATAGTAATAAAATAAATAGGAAACGGATCCTATCTAGAGAACTAGGAATGAGAATTTCAAAGTCAAGGTAAAATATTGATCAGTGGATTTTTATCTTCCGTTAGACTTTTCCGGAAGTTAATTCTGAAGCCGGTAGAGCATTTTCCTAATAAGACGAAATAGGGAAAAATGCAGATAGACACATTTTTGGATCTGAAGAAAATAAATTCTAACTCAACATCTGGAAATGAGTTTGGAATTATCTGGACATATTTGGAATCAGTGAATTTTTGTCCAGAGGTTGATGATTCCGGAAATTCGTTTCGTAACCGACACGTTTTTAGTAAAACTTCCGTCAGCCTGAGAAGGCCTAGACGAGTTAAAAGATAGTTAGACTAGACATTTCTAATGAGGAATGAATTGTCTTGGAATTGTATAATCCGAATTTTGAGATTTTTCCGAAATTACGCGAATCGGGTGCACCGACCGGAAATCTATCGACCGGGCTTAAAGGAACCATGAGTCATCATTTTGGACCAACCCATGGCTGCCACATCAGCCCCTCATGTCGGCCAAGAAGAGAAGAGAAGAAAAAAATGACTTGTTGCAAAAGTTGTCTTGGACGGTCCAGATCGATTCTCACAAAGTTGATCCGACGGCCGAAATCCTACCTCCTAATCTATAAATACCCCCCTCCCTTTGGATTTCTCACAATTTGAGAGGCAAGACTGAATCTAGAGAGAGAAAGAAGAGAGAGGAGTTCTGGGAAATTCTGCAGCGAAGCTCTGGGTAAGTTTTTGATGCAGAGCTTTTAGCTTTCGTAGTTCTTTCAATAGTTAGAGTAGTAATGCTAGTATAGCCTTTAATTTTTCAAGTATGATTAAATATCATATGATAGGGCTATATTAGTCTAGAATTTTGAAAATTATCATTGGGTCGAAGTTCTGGCAAAAGTTTGGAAAAACGGAGCCAAAGTAACGAAGTGCTGGCGAAATTCCGCCAATTAGGGGTATAGGGGCAAAATGGTAATTTTTACCTAAAATGCCGGTTATAATGCCAAATCACTAATGAAAGTGATATTACTCTTATAGGATATCGAAAATCTGATTTCTTTGCCGTTATGCTGCCCGACGAGCCGCTGTTGGACATTTCACGTTTTTCCGTAAAAAGTACGTTTTCCGCCAGAAGTACCTAACGCCGTCAACGAAGGTACGGACGCGTACTGTAACACTAATCTTGTGCTGCTTAAATGCATATATGTCAAAGATACGTTCGTAGACCGTTATACAGACAGTTTTATACGGATTATGTCATAATAATGCCGTTATGTTTTCCTAGCGCTGAGGACACGAGTGGTATCGTGGCACTGGTGAATAGTGCAGGCCGTTATTGTCGTTGTTACTTTATGGGGCTTTACATATTGCTGTATGCTTATGTTTTGTCGTCATAATGATCATGCATCTGCTATTATGCTTATGTAGTGATATACTGTTGTATTGTCTAGAATATCTGTTGTCTGTATACTGTATTGTTTGGGCATGAGGTTAACCGTTACCTGAGATTCAATGCGGTGAATTGAATCTCAGCTATAGCTTCAGGGTCCGGAGGACCACGGATCGGAGATCGAGGCAAGCGGCAGGAGTAGACCCACGAGCCGAAGAATCTGTTTTCTGTTTCTTTTGTACCTTCTTTTGAAACAGTAGGATAACTGTATTATCTATACTATGTTACACTATGGTTACTGTTTGAATGTAAATCAGTTACTCTTTCGCTCCAATGCTCTACTCTGACTGAAAATAAAAATTCGCTTTAGAAAACGGGATGTTACACGTACATCTCGTGAACCGAAAGACAATTTTAAAATAGTGTTTGCTAGCTTTATGTGTAATATCCAAATTAATGTTGTTACGTGCATTGTGAGACACGTTATTTTTATGTTGTATGACACTTGTAAAAGTAGGTTATGCTATTTATAATTTCTAAATAAAACAGCTTGTCATTAAAAGAAAAAAAAAAAAAACCAAGTTCATTTGTTGCGGATGATGGTCGCTTTAGAATTAACAGTTGGTTCTCTCCCCCCTTTTTTTTTTTTATTATAGTTCTTAGCAATTGTATCAAATAAATTGAACTCATAATAATAAACCTTTTTTTTTTTTTATATGAAAAGGTTTTGGAGGGGTTCGACATCGAGTCCCCCACCAAGGTCATGGCACGGCCGGGTTCTATGTGCACTTACTTGGGACTTACGAGGTCGCCACCAAAGGAGTCCCAGCGACGGCGAGAGGGGATCGAACCCACGACCCAGAGGGCCTAATCCCTGATCCCTTACCATCTATGCCAACTCACATTGGCAACTCATAATAATAAACCTATCCGTATGAAGATTACTACATTCTCTCCACCAGTGCAGCCCAATCCATTTTCAAGGGTTGTCCTACTAAATGGGCTTATGGTATAAAGGGATCCTCTAGTTCGAGCCTCCAAAATTCTTAGTATTTTAAAATAACGAATGAGTAAAAGGAGGGCTTTTTTTTTTTTTGGGGGGCAGGGACAACTTTATGTTAACTTTTTTATTTATTTGAATATGGCTGGTTAGAGTTTAAGGTGTGGGATCACTGATTTTTATTTATTTGAAGCAATATATTACTGTACCTTAATTTTTAATTTTTCCCCCTTACCTTCCGAGATTTCGTTTAAGAAAATAGTTACCTTCTTTATTTTTAATGTCTGTTCATTTTTTTCCCAATTTTTTTTTTTTAAAAAAATCACTTTTCTAAAATTGTTATTTATCCCATACTACAGAGAAGAAAAATAGTTTTATTAATTTTATAAAATAATTCACTTTCTTTCGACTAAATAAATAGTAATAGTACGTACTTACTAAACAAAAATTAAAGGGGAAGTTGCCTTTAGAAAATTAATGGTAATTGGTACCTGAAATCTATGTTCCTTTAGGAGAAATAGATATGCAGATTGCATACCACAAAGGCTCAATTGTAATTTGTGGGATGTCATTTACATTTGCACTTTGACTTAATTCTTTTAAATTTGACTAATTGTCCTTCAATTTTACGCTTTAACATTCGGCTTTCACAAATAAAGAATAAACATGTCATTAAAGTTTATCCAAGGGCCAATTAAAATAGTAGACTCACCAAGGTAATATTGGATATTCATTGTCCCAAGTTTGGGCTAAAGTGTAATTTATGAAAATTATCGGCACATAATGGTAATTTTGAAATTATGCCCAGAAGTTCAAAAAATTCTCCAAAGGCATAGGAATGAAGAAAGTAATTTCATAGTTTGTATTTGAGGCTTGATTGAGGTATAAAGGAGAAAATTGCCTCAAAAAGGAATTTTAAAGTATTAAAAAAGAATCACTAAAAATACTATCATTTGGTCCTAAAAATTATCAAATTCTAAAATTATTTTAAAAAATATTATGGGAAAATTAGAATTAAGGACCTAAAGGAAAAAATATTTGTGGAGAAGACCATAAAAATTGTAATTATTTAGAAGGACAAAATATAAAAATATAAAATTGAAAGTACTAAAATGCCCCTAAAAAGATCTTCGCATTCCCTCCTACATTCTCTTCCACATTTTATTTTTAAAACTAATACAAAATTCCAAGTTTCATTATATTAAACTACATTTTTTCATTTTTCATTTTTTACAACTTGAATATATATCTATGAAAAAAATTACGCATTCTTCAATTTGTAAAACTTATACATTTTTTTAAATCAACAAAAATTTTAATTAAAATTGGAATTATATACTTTTAATAAGGTCTTTTATAATTTATCATATATATTAAACCAATAAATTTTGTATGATTTATTTTTGTTTTAGAAGCAACTTATTTGGGTTAAAAAATTCATGTAATGTTTATAAAATAAAAGTCAAATCAACCAATTATATCTTGAAAAATATGAAATGAGTTTATTTCTTATTCTTATAAAAAGAGCTTAATTGATATAACGTTGATAATATAAATTGATGAAAAAATAAAAAAATATGATTTTAACCGTTTTTAATTAAATAATACATTGAAAATTAAAAAAAAAGATCACATCATGATGGGAAATTTTAGTTATTCTTTTAATTATGAATACAAGAGATAATACATGAGGTTTGATTAGGGAAAATTTAGTAATTTTAAATTTATATTATAATGTTCAGTCCTTCTAAGTAATTACAATTTTTATGGTCCTTTATAATAAATATTATTTTCTCTAGGCCTTTTATTTTAATTTTCTCAAATATTATCGTTCAAGTTCACTTCTTCGCCGGTCGAGCCCTGGATTATCCCCGATTTGGCTCTAATTTGACCCATCGACTCTTGACCCACTACCTAGACCGGTTTAGTGGCCCGTCTGGGTCTAATAACCTTACAATTTTGGTTAATTAAAGGACAATTAGCCAAATATAATCATGAAAAGTACAATGAGGCCTCAAATAATTGGGGAAAATGGGGAAATTATTTTAAGATTAATGTGAGTTTATTAAAATGGTTTCTTGCCGTAGAAATGGAAAGTTTACCTTAAAGAATATTCTATGGGCATTTTATTCAAAAATTAGGCAATTTATTGGAAATTATGGGAAAATTAGTTAAGGATTAAATTTGAGCTTGAGAAAAATTACGGAATTATTCCTAACAAATTTGAATTATTGATGGTTTCACATTGATCATATGATTCAATAATCTCCAAAAGCATTTTTGGAAGATTAATACCATATCAACTAATAAGTGAAAATTAAGAGGATGATTATGTTGGAAATTATGCCCTAGGGGCAAGTAATTGTACTTTAAACATGAATGTCATCTAAAGTATTCTTCATTTAGTTATCATTTTCATTTGCATGTTTATGTGATAACCGTATCATTGGATATATCTCAATGATTATCCTAAGGGTGTGTATGGGAACCATTCTCGTTCCCAAAGACTGCTTCTCGAGATAAAATAGTTTTCCGATTCTCGTGCCAGGGAAGAGTTCGAGAATCGAATTACGTTTGTTAACTCCTTTTATTTTTACTCGAGAATCGAATTACGTTTGTTAACACATTTTATTTTTATTTATGTAACTTGTATATTCAAAAATTATTTATGTGGTGGTGACAGTGGAGGCGGTGGCGGCGGTGGCGGCAGTGGCGGTGGCGGTGACGACCGTGGTGGTGGTGGTGAGGTGAGGGTGGCTGCGGCGGCGGTGGGGGTGGTGGTAGTGGCAGTGGCGGTGGCGGCGGCGGGGTGTGGGTGGCGCGCGGTGACAGTGGTTGTGGCGGCGCGCGGTGGTGGTGGTGGCGGTGGCGATGAGGTGGGGGTGACGGCGGCGGCGAGGGTGGTGGCGGTGGCGGTAGGTGGGGGCGACGGCAGGGGGGTGGTGGTGGTGGCGATGGCGGCGGCAGTGGTTGTGGTGGTGGCAGTGATGGCGGTGGTGGCGATGAGGTGGGGGTGGCGGTGAGGGTGGTTGCGGCGGCAGGGAGGGTAGTTGATCCGTCGCTTAGGAAGAGGACGCCGCGAGAGAGAAGTCGAGAGAGGAGAGGTTGTAGGGAGAGGAATAAATTCTGATTTTGTGCCCAGAAATAGAAAAGCATGAATTTTCTACTTTTTTTTTCTATTCCCCAGCACACAAAAATGAGCCGGTTCATCCCGGGAACAAAAAAAAAAAACCGGATTTACCAAACAGATTTCTCATCCATTTGTGTTCGGGGAATGTAAATTAACAAAAACAATTATGGGAGCATTACCATGCACACCCTTAAATGTCCTCAGTCGGTCATCTACGCGGAGCGAAGATGAAATAAGACCAGCATGACTTTGATAAGGTATGAAGATACGAATCAAAGTCATAGGCACTTATAAGAGTACAAGGTGCTGGACCGACCCACTATGAGAAAGCTACATGGATTAAGTTATAAGATTTTCTCATGTATAACCGCGTCACAATGCCTTTTGACTCGAGATCATCATGGATTCCTACATGATGAGTCACCGATCTTTGACCCAGTCAAAAGTCACCTTTGACCGGGTGATGATAAAGGCTTCGATCGGGATTAATGGTTTTCATGCAGAGGAATGTGAATGGCCAATATGGAATTTGTCCCTCATGTTTGTAGAGAGATAATATTGGGCCCCTCGATAAGTGGGTTTGAGAAATGTATGGCCACACTAAGATGGAAAGCAGTTTCCATTTCAATTGTTAGACTACTCAAAATCGAAAGTAATGGTCAAGAACAGAAATTGACATTCTCCATGCCTCATCCTTGACCAAATTATCGCGTGACAAAAGGGACGTGGCATGGTTATATAATAGGTAGTTTCGTATTATCGATCCTTATATGAGTTGGGTAGTCGCAATGTCTTGCTAGAGGCCGCTTGCAACTTATGGGCTGGTACAATATTGGCCTACTGCCAATCTCATGTGGGCCTACAGGGTCGCACACAAGAATAGCCCAGCACAAGCAATAGTGTCCAGATTCGTTGAATCTTAGATATTTCTAAGATTTAATGAATACAACATTTAATTTAGGATATATATATATATATATATATAAAAATTTAAAAATAATAATAATATTATTTATATAGATAATAATATTATTATATAGTATTTAATTATTTGATAAATTAAATAACTAAAATAAATAGAGATATCATATATCTGATTTAATTTAAATTGAGATATAGTATCTCAGATTTAATTAAATAGATAGATATAATATCTCATATTTAATTTTCGAATAGAGATATCATATATCTGATTTAATTTAAATTGAGATATAGTATCTCGATTTAATTAAATAGACAGTATATCATATCTTAGATTTTAGGCGAGCTTTTAATTTGGATTAATTGAATAGATTAGATTAGATCTATTGGATGATTTAATTAATATCCAAATTCAAATTTCAGGATTAATTTTGAATATTTTAATACGGCCCAATTAGGGTTTTAGAAACTCTATATAAGATGAAGATTTAGTCATATTAACATATGAGACAAGCCGCAAAAGAAATCCTAGAGAGAAAAGAGGTGAGACGCAAAGTAAGAAAGCGCGCGCTAGCACGCGCCTACGTGTTGGAGAGCCGTTCGGTGTGGATACTTGGTAGAGGAGTGGATTCGTAGAGTCGGCTCCTAGAGACCGATCGAGCAAGAAGGTGTTAGCCCACGTGTTCGAGAAAGAACACATACAAGCTCGTATAGGTACGCTTTCTCTAACAAACCTTGATTTAAACGCCGTTGATAGATCCTTTCTATGGGATTCATAAAATTTTAATGGATGAGAATCCTTTCATTGCGTGTACGGATCCCAACTGATTATGCTTTCGGCGATGCAATTCACGCTCCTTCAAAAGTATAAAGGTGGTGAGATTTTAAAGTGGGAAGAAAGCTGAATGATATATTTACCATTAGATAAAAAAGGAGCAATAAAATAATTATTTTGATGGAGGTGGACATAAAATTTTATTAATCTAAGAGATGAGTTTAAGACCACATGAGCTCTCTTTTCGCCTTTAAAAACGAAAGAGAGGCAAAAAGAGAGAAGAGAAGGGAAGGAGCAAGGGAAGTGATAATAGGTAAAAACTTGTTCCAAATTCATCATCTCTTCTAGTTTTTCCATCCAGATCATCTATATATGGTCTCTAAAACTTCTCTTTATGGTGTGTTTTTAGCAAGAGGAGAAGTTGAAGCCTGTGGTTCAAGAGAGGAATTTCAAGGCAACCAAGTTAAGGCTTAGGTAACTAATGATTTTGGTTGTTGTAATGAGATTATGGACTGTAGTATCAAAAAAGAGACTATGGACTGCACTGTTCTTGGATTTTTAATTTTGGGAAGCAAGAAAATCAAGGGGAAATACTCTCCAATCTTGTAGAAAATTTGGAAAGGATGATTTAAGTATAATTTAATGTTGAGAAAGTGGTAATCAACTTGTTGATGGAATGAGAATTACAAAATCACATTGCTTCCCTTGATTAAAATCCACAAAGAATAGGACAGTGAGAAGTTGTATTGAGATTATCAATTGTTGTACTTCGTTGTTGTATTTTAGTAGTGGATTAGTTATGTACATAGGTGTAGTTACCTAATAGATTAGGTTATTGCTTTAGGACAATACCATTGGGCCTTAAAAGCTATTAAGCCTATATAGTGATGTACATATGTGTATTTATTTTTTTTTTTTTTTGTGATAAGAAAAAGTTTTGGAGGTTCGGCATCGATCCCACCAAGGCCAGTGGACGGCCCCGCCTATGAGCACTTATTGGGGACTTACGAGATCGCCTACCAAAGGAGTTTCAGCGACGACAGAAGGGATCAAACCCACCACCCTGGCGCCTGGTCCTGGATCCCTTACCATCTATGCCAACTCACATTGGCGATGTACATATGTGTAGTTACTTAATAGATTAGGTTATTGGTTTCGGACAATACCATTGGGCCTTAAATCTATTAAGCCTATACTGTATATATATTGCCTATGAAACATTACATTGTATTGGATTTTGCACATGACTTCAATATACCAAAAGAGAGTTTTCTGCGCAAGTTGTTATCAAATTGAGTTTTGTGTATTTTGATACTTCCAATGTATCCAAACTGAAAATTTATTCAGGGTACAAGTGAGATAATAAGTTTGGAAGCATTGAAAAATAAAGTTGAATAATTTAGCTTGAATTAAATTGGCTAGCAAGTCCAATTGAACAAGAGCCCCAAAATGCTTATCCAATTTGGTAGGTTTGGCTACATAAACCGCACAATGCTATTGTGCTCCATTAAAATCAAATCTTTGGATAAAGAAATAATAACTTCACCGGATCATTTTCTAAGTTATATATATTTGTCCAGATCAACAAATCCAGGCAAAAACATACAACAATTATTATTTTCAGTTTCAAAAGACATAGATTGATAAAGTCAAACATATTAAAGTCCAAAACAATACCGCCAGCTGGTACATAAGGATCCCAAGTTAATTTAAATGCTTCTACATACTCATAAAACTCAAGATTTGAAGGTTCCCTAGCCTCACTGTCTTCTTGCCACTGACCAAATTTGCGTCTAAGTTGAATGATTTCTGAGGAGTAAAGACCATGTGCACCAACATATAGACCTGGTGAAAATAAAGTATTTGCTGATCACTATGAAGTACAAACCATAGATCCAAACTTAACGTCCAACAATGAACGACCAATATTAACTAGGTGGTTCTGAGCTTGACTAAGAGTTTGACTTGTTAATTCTGCTACATCTTTCAGGACCTAAAAGAATAACGCAGAACATTATAGAAAAGCAATATCAAGGAGAACCAGCTTCGTCAAAGAAATTCAATTTTGTAGAAGTATTTTCAACATAAAAAACTCAGTAGTTAAATATTCATCATTAAATATTCAGTACTATCAAAGATGCACTCAGTAAATAAAATTGTGTCAAAGTAAAAACTTAGACCTACCTTAGACGGCACCTTTCCCCTGCCAATAAACTTAGCAAGATCAAATATAACATGATCAACCGGGCGTTGACCTCGAATCTTAGTTGATTTATCTGATGAAAATTTCCCTTCGCCACCACCATCCCGCTGGTTCACTTCTTTTTCTACAGTGAACGAAAATAAACCATGTCCATTCTCCAGCTTAGCAGGAACCCGATGGAACTTTCGAGTAGATAAATTACTGAAAAGTTTCTGAGCAAGACCATCAATGACAAACTTTAAATGCAATTTCATTCTGTTCCTCACGTCCAATGGTTTCTGGAGCAGTATTAATTTCAATATCATCATCTCCCTCTTGGTCAGACTTAGCATCTTCGATTTCCAGACTTTCTGTTTCATTTTCCTTCTCTTCCTCATCCTCCTCCTCTTCATCTTCATCTTCATCTTCCTCAATTATCTGTTCAATCACCTTAGATATTAGATCCTTGTCTACCTTCTCTGAAGGAGTCACATTCAAAACCTTCACCTGTCACCAGGAATCATATCCTTCAAGACATTCTGGAATCGAGGAATTCCCTCAGCTGGGTCTGAGCCATCATCCTTATCGTCGCCACTCTCAGGATCTTCGGTACTCGCAACAAATAGCTCACTTCTGCCTTCATGTGACTCCACAGAGCTCAATCTCTCAGCAGGGTTTGATATCTTAGAGGATGCTATTAGGGAGGTGTGGGCACCTCCACCCCGCTTTAAGTAAACAGCCTGAAAAGCATCAACCATAAGGTTTATATACAAAATGATCAATGTGCCCTTATTTGGAAATATAAAGCAGGAAACAAGCAAGAATCTGCCAAAAGTTAAAGATGAGAATGCTAGCATAGAGCTACATATGATATAACAGTATCAGTGTAAGTTGGCATGTATGAACAAACAAACAGGATTTGATCCCCTTTTCCATGAAGAAGGCAAGAACATTACGGTATCCTCTTGCTAGCACACAAATGAATGCACAGAATGCCATATAATACAGTAGAATAATTCAATAAGTAACTAACCATATCTGAATTCATAAATTAAGACACAGCAATTAGAAAACCAGATTTCATGAATTGGTACGATGCATGTATAGATTATGGTAACATTCAATAAGATAACTAAATTAAAAGGTGCGAATGAGGAAAAATTGTCTGTATGGAAGTTGAAATGCAAAACCACCAAACAGCAGGATTTCATGACTGTAGAAGCAAGAGCCACATTGCTCGTTGCGGTTTAAAGCATAAAGGAATTCCTTTTAAAAATTATTCAATTAACTAGGAAATATTGAGGAAAATAATAAAAGCATAAGGAAATAATATTAAATTCATAATTTTTTTTTTTTTATATTTTGCATGCAGTTGATTAGTTTAACTACAATATGCATATGAAACCCTTAACGGTTAACAAATTCATTAAATCAGATGAATTTTGCTAAGAATATAATACATCATCACATAAAAACATATATATTCACCTGAATGCTTGTTGCAGTTACTGTAATATCTAAGAAAACAATGATATGGAAGTTAAGTAGAGAATAGATACCTGCAACTTATATTCACCTTTCTTATTCACTAAGAAAAATTTCAAACAGAGGAACACCAGCAGCAGAGGTAGCAAGTTGCCTGGAAAAATATGGCCAAAAAAATTGGGAAAATTCATTTCAGGGCCCTTTTTAACAGGGAAAATTTCAAAAAGGCCCCAGGGCCTTTTCTGGGATTGTCAGAATCTTGGGTGAGTTGTTAACGGGACTGATATAGTTGTTAACGGGTAGGTCATTAACAACTAAATCAGCCCCGTTAACAACACTTTGCTAACAACTAAATCAGTACCGTTAACAACTATATCAGCCCCGTTAACAACTCACGTAGATTCTGAAAATCCCAGAAAAGGCCTTGGGGCCTTTTCTGGGATTGTCAGAATCTTGAGGTCTTTTTTAAAATTTTTCCTGTTAAAAGGGCCCTGAAATGAATTTTCCCAAAAATTCAAAACCAAAAGCCTCATAATTTAGTAGGATTGCCAAAAACAACGACAGTTTGTTCAGAAAAACATCTTAATGTCCAATTGACCTCCAAAAACCAAATCATAGGTTACTTGGAACTAAAAGAATGGCATTTTGAAGCTGCGTTTCAACCTAGGGAGCATGGACACCAACACAGACCAAGCAATAATTCACCAAAATCTATCATTTAAAAAACAAATAAATAAAAACTGAAGGACTAATTGATTTTCACACCTTCACATAACTCATTCACCCATAATGCAGTTGATAAAGTAGTAGCACTAGCATCTCTTTTCCCAAAAAAAAAAAAAAATAGTTTTCTGTTTTCATGAATGGTAAAATTCCCAACGCATTATCATCAAGAAAAGGAAAATACCTAGGACTATAACTCCTTGCCACATATCTTCCATGATCTGGAGTTATACAAATAATTAGACCATGTGGATCATTAGCATCCTTTGAAATGCCAGACCACCAGCCAACCTGAAAGCCCAAATATGTTCTTAAGGTTGAAGTAAACCACCAACAGTTAATTCCAGAGCGCTAGAAATGAATTTCATATTTAACCAAATTACTGGAAAGTTACTGTTATTTTAAAACTAATAAAGTAATAAGAGAAACGCAGCTTAATTGCAGGATGATAATCACATCAAACGTGAACATAAATGAATTCCATATTTGCTACCCTCCTAAAATTAACTCCCACAACTGATTTGAGCTCTGGTAACATACAATAGACTAAACAACTCATAAAGACAAATAAATTAGGGCATAAATTCCAGTGATCACATTGAAACTGCCAAGAAACAGGCAGTCCCTAATCCCTATTGGCTCTCATGGTCACAAGTGACATGAAATTGCAGTAAAATAGGATGAAGAACAATTAACTATTCCAGAGAAATTCAAGATGAAAGACACCCAAAATATTCCAACTTAAGCAATAGCAATTGAAGGACAGATTCTAGCATTACTAAGTTCACCCCATGAAATTGCATATCGACCAAAAGGCAAAAGTTATTCATGAAAATTTTCATGCAACGCATTTTACGAGAACTCACAAGTCCAGCGCCAGCTTTATCTCTAAGAAAAGCTGCATCAGTGTACCGTTGTTCCTCTATGACTTTCTGGAAAAAATATTTAAAATAAAAATTCAAAAAAGCTCACGAGCAAGAAAACACGAAATTTTTGACGCAAGTAAAGAAATATTTATTGTCTAAAAAGCATTGCATGCGTCCAAATTCTTACATTGAGATGAGTTATCACTCTTCCAACACTGTCATGGGTAGCTGCAGCAGCAATTGCAAACTTAAGCCTAGCAGCATCTTCAAAATCCTCCATGCACACAGCATGGCTTATCTGAGACTGTTTAGAACAAAACAATTTTTGCATTAAAATGCCTCCAAAATGAAAGTCAGCCAGTGGGTCGCATCATTGCTAGTTTAGTTTAGTAGAGCTCCCAGCTATGAAGTTATATAAATGTTCATATATGCAACACTATTTAGTCACCATTATAGCTTCATAAAACTCCTTTAGGTCTAATAAAAAAAGAAAAAAACCATGATTACTATAATGTACTCATAATAATCACAACAACAATGCCATGAACATTTTTTGGTTTTTCACCCAAACTACATTCTAATTCATCTTTATCCGGACATCTTGTATATGACATTTCATAAGCTATATAAGAGAAAGGTTTCAAAGCTACATCGTCTCAGAATGAACAAGGAATATTAAGTACGGGACCTAATGCTACATTAAGAGTAGAAAACAATCTAGTTTAATAGCATAAGCAATAAACAAGAGGAAATTTAAATCAATAATAGCTTGTTTGATCTGGACATTCAAGAAAATTGTTACTTTCTGCCAACCACATCTTCAGAACCAACAAGTGATTTGCGACTAAAGCGACAAAAATTTCTCCAGACCTTAACGTGATTATTGTTAAAATAATCACTTGGAAAATTATAATACTGTTATCCTACCTCTCACTTCCACTCTTCTTGTATAACCTTGTCTAATTAATCGAACTCGCAATTTTTAGCTATATTACATCGCCTACAAAATCTTTAAAGTGTTTATAATAAATTATCATCAGATAAAGCCTCAGGCTTTATTCCATTCTTCCGAATCATACAAACTATAAGTTGATCTAGCACTTGCTTAGGAACCACGAAGAAACAAAAGAAAATGAACTACACATCACAATTTAATTACATGCCTAAACCAGCAATTCCAAATGCACCTTGAGAATTGAGACGAGACGCTCCTACTCATCAATATCCTGAAAATGCTTGTGCCATCGATCCCAATCCCATTCTTCATCTTCGGGTTCACGATTCTCCTTTTCCGAGCCATCCTTCTCAGCCACAGTGGCAGTGTTCCATGCACCCAGAGCCTCATCCCGAAGAGAATTGACGTAAGAATCGAACCGCTTGATGGCATTTCTAACTAAATCCTGGAGCATCGAGTCCCATCCCCGGTTAAAGGAGTCATCGGACGGTGACGGAGACCCAGAGGCCGGATTAACGCACCGGCAAGAGGCTGTGGCATCAGCAGAAAAGGAGTGATGTGAATGCAAAGAGAACAGGAGTGAAGAGAGTGATCTCAAAAGGAAAGAAGAAGAGAATTTGGGGCTTGGCAAGTGAACGTTGGGAGGTGCAGAAGGCGAAGATATGGAAGCCATGGACGCAGAATCTCAACCCCTGTATGTGGATTAGAGAGAGAATAAATTTGAACAGAGAAATGTAATAGCTCTCTGTGAAATAGAAACAGTTTGTGTCGTATATGCGAATATATGAGAAAGATTGTGTTTTGTGGATGTGAGGAGCACGAAAGTGAGGCGTAGCATGTGGTGAAAACATATGTTTTCACCTAAAAATATAGAAGGAGGACGTAAAAAGTTGTAAAAACATAAAAGTTTTTAAAAATTAGTAAAATCGTCTTAATGAAAAAAATCGTAAAAATGTAAAATCACAGTGATAAAACGAGCTTTTTAACTACCTCGATAGTCACCATTGGAAAACGAGAAAATGCTCATAAAACAACAAAACTTGAAACATGAACATGAGGCAGCAAACCTGGCAACACATGGATAAGGATTGAACCCATCTCTTTCTTTCCTCTATTCTTGTAATTCAACATAACCATTTTTTTTTTTACCACAACTTACCGTATGGAAAATCTCAATAAAATACATTTAAAATTTCAAAAGGACAATTCAGTGACTCCAATATCACAATTTCCATATCAGTCTTGAGATATAAATTTGAAATTTCAGAAAATTATTAATTTACTTATATGTCATTCTCTTTACTTCAACTCTCTCTCTCTCTCTCTCTCTCATCATCTATCAAATTTCATTGAAAAACATGCTTAAGCCTTAATATCCCACATCCACCAATCTGAACCATACATTTAATATAATTGCCCACATCAACAACCTCCCTCCCGAAAATTAAGTCAAATCAATGGTTTGGATTGAATGATGAGAGATAAGGAAAAATTAACCAATAAGAGAATCTTGTTCCGGCTATTGGGTGGTGATTTTAATGCGACTAGGAGCCTCTAACGTGCCTTCTCTAATGCCCCATTAAATTTCATAAATTTTTAAGTGTTTCATTCTTATTTTTGTGATCGTTAGATTATACATAAAATAAGTGACATTTGATATTTTACAAGGAAAAATGATGCGGTTTTGGATTTTTTTTTTTACTATTTTTCAAAATCATAAATTAAAGCAAAAATTCAGAGTATTTTTCTTCTAAAATTCATAAAAAATCAAAGCTACATCTTTGTTTTTACAACATATCAAAATAACACTAATTTTAGGGAAAATTTCATTTAAATACCATTTGAATTTGTAAAACCCCCAAAAGTCTCCCGAATTTGTAGAAAGACTGAGAGGTACCAAGGACCTATGAGGGATATGCAAATTTGGGTGAAATTACCCTTTTACCCTTACTTTTAAATAAAATAAAAAATAAAAATACCCTCACCGGAGGCAGGCGCCAGAAGGACCGCCACCGATATTTACAAAACTTGCTGAAAAATGTAAACTTAAAAAAGTTGTAAATGGTGTTAGACGACTATCACCCAAGAGGGGATGAATTGGGTGTCTAATAAAACTTTAGATGATTTTGAAAATCTTTTCGCAACTTCCTTGACCTACATCCAGTCCCCAAGCTTCACTTGAGATTTTCAATCCACTATCTTCTTTCAACTTGATTACACGCTCTGTACTCGAAGTAATCTTCTCACTAGGATTCACTCCCCCTTATAGGCTATAATCAATACACCCACTTGATTACACACTCTGTACTCGAAGTAATCCTCACTAGGATTCACTCCCCTTACAAGTCGTAATCAATACAATGGGTTTCCCACTCAAGATCACCCAATCTTGAGTAACTCTCAGATAAAATGATTACAATGAATCTTCTCTCTCAGAAGTGAATAAGATAAACACAAAAGTTCATTACAAATAATTTCACTCTCTATGATGAACAATATGAACATTGAGTAACAGAGTGTTTGAGTTCTTGAACTATGAAGTAGTAAAATCATCTCATTGGGTTCATCGAGTCATTAATCGATCGGCACTTCTTTCAATTTGAAGACTTTGCTATTTATAGGCAATGAAGATCATTTAACTATTGCGAGCATTCGTCTATTGAGTAATTCTTCCCGTTGGAATATGACCGTTGTGACTTGCTGAAAGTTATCGTTGTGAATTCTGACATCATCATCCACTTTTTGATAATCTGATGTTAATCCTTCGTTTGATCATCTGAAACTTGCTAACAAAAATGATTAATAGCATTGAGAAGTATAGCAAGTAGAAATCAATTGATAACAATCGTTTTTTTTTACTCGGAGATGTTGTGAACTGAGCTCTACTGTCTGACTCGAGTTGATACTTGTTGGCTCGAGTCAAAAACCCCTCTCAAATTGTCTAACTCTTTGTCTTGCAATTGGCTTGAGTTAAACTAGTCTGGCATGAGTCAACCCATCGTTTAAAGCATAGAGAAGATTAATATAACACTGTCGACTCGAGGCAACAGAGATCTTGACTCGAGTCCTGTTAGACTCAGCTATCACCCAAGAGGGGGTGAATTGGGTGTCGATAAAAAATTTGGAACTTTGAGAGTCTTTTCAACACTTACTGAAAGTAGTTTGTATGACAGTAATGATTTATAAAACGATAAACAGTCATTCAAACATGTATCTTTGGAAATATAAGAGTTTAGGGAAGAGAATATGCAAATTGTGATTTATACGGTTACGCCCAATCCTTGACCTACGTCCAGTCCCAAGCTCCACTTGAGATTTTCAATCCACTATCTCCTTGTTTAACCGGCACAAGAGAGAAGCCTTTACAACCTCACAAGTTTATTCGGGCACTTGTGCAGCCTTTATAATCTCTTACCGAGATACTCCCTTTACACACCGTAAGGATACAATTACCGACTCGTACTCGGGATGATCCTTTCACACTAGGACTCACTCTCCCTTACATGTTGTAATTGTACACCCACACTCAAAGGTTCCACAATCTTGAGATTTGGTCTCTAAACAGATAATCAAATAAGTGTTTAGACTCTCTCACAGAGAATATGAATAATAATCATCGAAGTACAATACAAATCATTTCACTATCTATGATAAGCTATGTAAGCATTTGAGAACGAGTGTATGAGCTAAGCGTATATTCATAATGTCGATATTTCAGTAGTGCACTCTCGTGTCGCTTCTTGAAGTTTGAATGCTTGTTCTTTTATAGCTAACCAATAGCATTCGACCGTTAGAGCAATTCTTCGATTGAGCTTCTTAGAATATTACCGTTGTGACTTGCTCGAGTTACCGTTGGAGCTCGACGTAATCATTCACTTTTTGATAATCTAATTTTAATCATTTGTTTGATCATCTGAAACTTGCTAACAAACATGATTAATAGCATTTAGAAGTATAGCAAGTAGGAATGTACTCACACACGATGATTTAGGATTTACGAAGACGGTAATTTTGAAAGCAGAGATGATCATGC
Source organism: Acacia pycnantha (assembly GCA_025563575.1). NCBI lineage: Eukaryota > Viridiplantae > Streptophyta > Magnoliopsida > Fabales > Fabaceae > Acacia > Acacia pycnantha. The sequence continues at coordinate 188,659 of JAMWYP010000397.1, read as the reverse complement.
TCGGGCATGACTAATAGTATGCTCGGGCAACCAAGGTGCAAATATGTTATAAGTGGAGATCATCGTTGTATGCTCAAGCAACAATCTAAGCTTGCTTGGGCAAGCTTCTCTTGGTGAGTTTTAAGGAAATGATTTCTATCGCTGATGCTCGAGTAAGACAGGCTTATGCTCGGGCATCATTCGCCAATACTCGAGCATCCCGGATATGCTACTTGGGCAACGTTAAGGCGAGAGAGCAGTAAGAGCTTAGAAACATGCTTGCTCAAGCAACATAACCTTTCTGCTCGAGCATACTGCTCGGGCACGACATTATCCTGCTCGGGCATAAGGCATACAGAGACGAAGAGTTACCGATTCGGTGTTGTTGCTCGAGCACGCTTTTCCTCTCTGCTCGAGCGTGGTGCTCGAGCATGACATTTTCATGCTCGAGCAAACGTCTTCTAGAGGCGAAGAATGAGAATACGATTGATCCTGCTCGGGCACCCTTTTACCTCTACTCGAGCATGCTGCTCGAGCATGGCTTTTATGTTGCTCGTGCATGACTCTTCAACTCGCAATCTTCCTGATTAGTTCGATGATGCTCGGGCATGACAAATATGCTGCTCGAGCATTCCTTTCCAGTTGCAAATCTTTGCTCGAGCTCGATGATGCTCGAGCACAAAGAAAGCCTTGCTCGGGTAAGCTTCTATCTTTGAGGCTTCGATCATGTGTGAATAAGTATAATACTCTCCAATACAAAGCTCAACTTCCGAATATAGAGACTTTTAGGAAACAAGAACATTGACAACATAGTAGTCAATTTCCGTGAGCGTAACATCTTTGATATAGCTTTAATTTTGGCAAACCACCCATGCTCATAAAGCTCTTCAAGTATTCTTTCCAATGCAAGAATAATCAGCTTCAAACTCATTGTAGTTCATTCATTATCATCGAGGTTGTTCTTGACCGGCGATTTTGCAGCATCTTGAACAGACAGTCTACTTTCGAGGGCCATATCTCCCTGATATGAACTCTATTTTGGTTGGTTCAACTCTTGATGGAAAACCCTTTGTGTCTACTTTCAAATTACACTGATTTCTGCTCAATTGGATTTGTGATGTATGAGATACACTCAAATTACCTAAGCTTGGTCTGCTATGTGACGTTGATTTCACTGTCATCTTCAAAAATTCATAGATCTCTTATCTGACCTCCTTTGGGCTTGAATCTTATGTAAAAATGACGCATTGGAAGTCTAGTTTCCAACAAAATTGATTTCACCTCAATCCGATCTCTGGTTTGGGAGATATTGTCAAATTACCAAAGATCGCCAGAAACAGAGCTGAACAGAGTAGCTGAAAACCGACCTTGCTCGAGCAGAATCTTTCTGCGCTCGAAATTGCGACAGACGGTCTTGTCCGTCGCAAAAACCCGTTTGCGACGGACAATTCCGTCGCAAAACGGGCTGATTTGCGACAGATTATGCCGTCCATCGCAAATCGCGTTTTTACCCCGAATTTTCATTTCTCATTCTCTTCTTTCGGTTTCTTCCATCCGTTCCTCTCTTCTCCTCCCAACTCTGGTCGACTCCTGCTGCTCCGGTCAATGACTTTCCGGCGTCATCCCCTCTCCTCCAGCCGATCATTTTTCCGACGTCATTCCCTCCTGTTCTGACCGATCAGTTTCAGGAGTCCTCTCATTCTCCTCTTCCAAGCTGCACTTCTATTCCAAGTAACCTATCTCTTCTCCATTTTTTTTTCGACAATATATATGGATGAATTTGATAATTGTTTTTGTATTTTCTTGAGTATTATGTTGATTTATGATAAAATGATGATATGTGATAATATTTTTGTTATTTCTTTAATGTTGATTAAATTATTTATTATTGGTTCTTGATTTTTTATTTGTGACCATTAGTGAGAATATTAATGTTGCATTATTTGTTTATAGTCTGTTTTGTATAGTTGAAAAATTATGTGTTAAAATTATGATTTTGTATTAGTAGGTAATGATACATAATAGGATGATGTTGAAATGAGAAAAATGAAATGTTAAGAAATAATGTTTAGGAATACGAGAATTAATTATTAATTAATTAATATAAAGTGGGAGGAATGTGTGACTCTATGGATTTATTAAATTTTTATGTATTAGAAAAATTAATGATATTAACTAGTTATACAATAAACAGTTATAACTTGACAAAACAAATTATAATTTTATATTTAGGGATAAGAGAATTAATTAATTAAAAGTAGAAAGAAGATGTGAGTTTAGGGAATAATGAAATTTATATGTCTTATAAAAATTAGTTAGTGTAGTTAATGTCTTATAAATATTACTATTAAGTTTATTTTTTAAAAAAATATCTCATTTACAAATTAGCTAGGGAATAATAAAATTCGTATGTATTATAAAAATTAGTTAAATTATCTAGTTGAGTTAAATTAGCTAGTTTAGCCCTTATATCTTATAAAATCCAAAATACTTATATAGATTTCTGGCATCGAATTACATGTTAATTATGTTGGTAATCTAACTAGTTAGGAAATATGGAAGGCAATCATGATAGAAGTTGGATGTACAATCGTCTAACTGATAAAAGACAACTAACTGAAGAATTCTTGGCAGGTTTGAAAGAGTTCATCGAATTTGCTTTGACACATTCAACTAATTCAAGCAGGGCGATCAGTTGTCCGTGTGTCAAATGTAGGTGTTTAAGATTTAAAGATCCTGGCACGATGAAAATCCATTTATGTAAAAAGGGATTCATGAAGGATTATGAATGTTGGGAATGTCATGGTGAAATCCGACAGACACCGAGTGGTTATTACGGGGACAATAGTCATCGAGACAACCTTAATCAATATGGTTGGTTATGGATGCCGCGGGACCGTCGATCGGCCAATATTTTGATCTCGTTACTCATGCCGAACCGTCATACATTGAAGAGGAGAACGATACACATACTCAACCACAATACATGAGAGAGGATCCTCATCCGGAAGCCGATAGGTTCTATAAAATGCTTCAAGAAGCGCAACGTCCGTTATGGGAAGGTTGCGAACACTTTGAAAATAGTGAATATTCATCTTTATCGACTACCCTAGCAACACTAAGCTTGAAGACCGATCACCATATGAGTGAGAGGAATTACAACGAAATGATGCAGATCATGAGTAAGATTATTCCCAAAGACAAGAATTTGTCAAGGATTTTTACCAAGCAAAGAAAAAGGTGAAAGAGCTTGGTCTTGGATGTGAAAAAATCCATTGTTGTCCCAGAGGATGTATGTTGTATTACAAGGATGATCCGAGATGACCAATTGCAAATTACGTAGAGATGACAGATATAAAGTTGTGGGGAAAGGAAGGAAAACGACGCGTCAAGCATTAAGCAAGATGTGGTACTTTCCTCTCGTGCCCAGACTTCAGAGATTGTATGCATCAAAACAAACAGCTGCGCATATGAGGTGGCACCGGGAGCATCGCAGGGATGAAAACTTTGTGTTGGTCTGTCATTGTGACTCCGTACAACCTCCCACCTTCTATGTGCATGAGAAGAGAGTTTTTGTTTCTGAACGCGTTAATCCTGGACCATCCAACCCAAAAAGAAGATAGATGTGTACCTCGGGCCTCCGATAGACGAGTTGAAGATGTTGTGGAGTGAAGGCATTCTTACGTATGATGTATCATTGAGTCAGAATTTCACCATGTGGGCTGCCTTAATGTGGACGATAAATGATTTCCCTGCATATGGGATGTTGAGTGGCTGGAAAACGTCAGGGAAGCTTGCATGCCCAGTATGTCTTGAACAAAACATGGGTTTTAGCTTGGAACACAGTCGCAAGGTATGTTGGTTTGACAGGCACCGGCGATTCCTTCCCCCAGAGCATCAGTTTAGGAGAAATAAAAAAGACTTCATGCGGAATGTGGTCGAACGAGCGAGATCAACCTCGTCATTTAAGTGGCCAAGAAATATGGGACAGTGTCAAGTACATTCAAAGTGTCGAAGAAGGGGCTGGTTCAAGCGAACCTGAGGGATACAGCATTGATAATCATTGGAACAAACGCAACATCTTTTAGGAACTACCATATTGGAAAGATCAATTGTTAAGACACAACCTCGATGTCATGCATATTGAGAGGAATGTGTTTTGCAATATTCTGTACACCGTGATGGACACCAAGGGCAAGACGAAGGATACAGTTAACGCAAGACGAGACATAGAAGTGATTTGCAGAAGGCCTGATTTGCATTTGGTGGAGGATGCCACGGGACGGACTTCCAAACCTAAAGCACCGTACACATTCAACAAACAACAGAATATAGAATTGTTGCAGTGGGTTAAAGATCTGAAACTCCCGGACGGTTATGCGTCAAACTTGAGAAGATGTGTTGATCTGCACGAGGTGAAGTTATTCGGGGTGAAGAGTCACGATTGCCATGTTTTTTTCGGAGATTGTTGCCGTGGGCCTTCAAAGCACTTCCGAAGCATATATGGTCTATTCTCGATTGAATTTTCCATTTTCTTTAGAGAAATTTGAGCTTCGAACGTAATGTTGAAAAGTTACGGCATCGGAGGCGAGCATGCCCATAACTCTATGTAAGTTAGAGATGGTGTTTCCTCCTAACATGTTTGACTCAATGGAACATTTGCCTATTCACTTGGCCTACGAAGCAAAGGTAGGTGGTCCGCAACAATATAGGTGGATGTATCCGTTTGAGAGGTAATATATATATTTCTTTCGTGCGGTTGTTAATTGAAAGACATGGTGCTTTAGTTTATAAATTCCCCTTACATTGTCCATTGTAGGTTTTTACGCACACTTAAGAACAAGATCAAAAATCCAAGGTACGTCGAAGGATCTATCACTGAAGCGTTTCTAGTCGAAGAGGCCACTAAGTTTGCGTCATACTATTATCCCTCCGAAATGATATCAAGATGGAGAGGGTACCTCGCAATGATGATGGCGAGATACTTGCAATCAAAATTCAATATTTAATTTTCCAGTAGGTCGAGTAGTGGGAAAACATTGGAGGTCAACTCGGAAGGAAGAGATAAGCAAGTAGCGGAGTGGTACATTCTAAACAATTGTGAAAAGGCCGCCCGGTACTTAAAGTAAGATTTCTTTTCTTTTTCTACATTACGGAAGTATTAAAGTATTAACTTCATCTTTTTGTTACAGTTACTTCTCTAATCGGGTTCGATTGACGAATCCTTCGATGTCGGATTCGAAGTTGAGCAAATCACGAACTCTAATTTTCCGCAATGGTTTCGATCATACTTCGTGGAAAATCCATCGATCGCAATGAAGTTGCGTGGAGTTTATCTTATGGAGCTGCAATAGTTGTTACCCGTGCAAGAAATATGTAATCAATGGGTATCGGTTTTCAAGCTGTTCAAGCGGACGCAAATACACTATGTTGCAATTACGGTGTATGTTGTCGAGGTGACCAAGTTGACGGGGTCGGGGAGCCTACTACGGGAAGTTAATCGAGATAATTCAGTTGCACTACCGGTAGGACAAGGTGGTGACTCTGTTTAAGTGTGAGTGGTTTGATAACAGTCCGCGTGGGACCAAAGTGGACAAATATGGAAATGTTGAGATCCACTTGACAAGGAGATATACGGTTGGTTATGACCCATTCATCCTTGCTCAACAAAGCGGAACAAGTTTACTATACCTTATACCCCACATCCCGTCAAGGGTGGAGGGAGTTATCAAAACCAAAGCACAAAATATTATACCCAAATCGAAAGAGTCGGAAACAAATGACGGTATGCCCGAACCGTTCCAGCTGATGTGGAACATGTACGCCCTAAACAAAGGCCGACGATGATGTACCAAGCAACTGCTTTAATTCGTTGTGGAGTTAGAGTTGATTCCTATCCAAATTGACGATGAAGAATCATACGATGAGGCGAAGTGATTTACTCGATAGTGAATCGAGTTCGACGATTATGAGACTCCGAGAGGAAGGCGTGCAAGCGAGATGACGAAGAACAAGACTCGTCCGATTGATGTGTGTTAGTTCTTTTTTATGACGATCTATTATACTACATACTTCGTTATATACTTCGCTCTTGTCATATTTAGTAAATATTTTTTTATATATATTTTGACATAATGTTTCTAAGTGTTCGAGATGGAGCATCAAGGAGGACGTTCGGTAGTGGACGTAGTAGTGGTCGAGCCCGACCCCGTCCTATCGTAGGGGTAGGGCGACGCCATCTGGTGCCTCTGTGGCGAGAGGGCTCGAGCTTCCCGGTTTCGCTATTTGAGATGTCATCTTCACCGTCACTTTATATGTCATCGTCACCATCTCTTTATATGTCATCGTCGCCGTCTACTACCGACTCTTTTATGGGTGATAGAGGTGGGCCAGACCTTCCCATAGTCCACAAAGAAGGAGCAGAAAGCGAGTTTACTTTACCATTTCTAATTGATTTACATATGTTTAGTTTTGTAAAACCACCTATGTACAAGCATCTTCAATAGTTGACATTCCTTCCTTCAAGACACTTCGTCGCCTCGAGCCACGTCGAGGAAGGAGGTAGTTCTTCGAGCAACCAATCTGGGATCGGTAGATCCCGCAACAGAAAGATTTGGATGTGTCCGGTTGGCACCACCGAGTAAGTCACGTAAAGTTAGCAATAACAATGTTACGATTTTCTACCTTTAGTTTCTATGCTAATATTTCCATCATATCCTCTCGTGTTCGATTTCTACCAAATAATGAGGTGAATAGTATCATCTCAAACCAAATATTTCGTAACTACAATCTTCCTTACAAAGACTTGGTCGAGATTCCTAAGGATCATCGGGATGCTTGGTTCAATGAGTTCTTGGTAAGTTATGTGTTTTATGGTTATTAATTTCTTATCCAAATGCAAAATGATTAAGTACTTTTAAAATTTGGACGACTGATTGTTTGTCATTGATTTTCAGGATAAGTTTAAGACGTTGCCTCAACATAAGGGAGACATTAAAAAAGCTTATAACTACAGGGCTGGCCGGTGGTTGTCTGAGAAGTTCTTTAAATTGAGAAGATGTAGAGGCAGGCAAGATTGGATTCAACTCGAGGCTGGCGACCAATTGCTTCAAAATTGGGTGTCCGATGAGAAATTTCAAAATAAAAGTAAGAAAAATAAGCAAAATAGGGCCAAAATGGAAGGACCTTCCTATGTTTGGCGCTCCATTCCAATGAGTGAGCATAAACGAAAAATTGTGAGTACACGTTATTTTGTATTTAAGTATTCAATATTTTAATCTTTGAAACAATTAATTAACGGTCATCATTTGTGTTTGCGAGCACCGTCGAAGATGTTGCTCCGAAGATGTTGACTGGATTGCCTTTGAGCGTACCCATTCCCAAAGATCCGAAGGGAGTGAGCCGCGCTGATTAACACCAAGGCGCAGTAAGTAGCGGTGAGATATTTATATTGCATTCTTTGTTTGAGACATCAACATATGTTTATTTCATTTCACATGGCTTATCGTGATGTATTTTTTTGCTTCTAGAAACCTATAAGAAGCCGATGTCGGAGAGAGACTCGCGAGTGCGGCCAGACCCCACATCCTCGATGTCCGATAACGAGAGTATATTCATTCAAAGCTACGGGAGGAATGAACAACAAAGGTAGAATCTTCGGGTACGGTGCCTCTGCCGACCATTTTAAGCAAACGAAGCGCACCTCATCCGACAATGAAGGTGTTTCGCAGTAAACGTAATAATTTGATATTGATTGTTACATTTTTCATTCCCTATTCTATTTGAATAAAGTACAAAAATAAACGTAGTTCCTACTTTTTTTTGGATGAGATGAAGAAGATGAAGGCGTTGGTCCGGTCGCAGTGCACGAGCTACATGAGACACGCGAGATGGTCGTGCGATGCGGCTTCAACTCATGTACCTAATGAAAAACAAGGGGCCGGCTTCGTAATGGTGGTGATGACAATGCGATGATGGTGGTGGTGATGACAATGCGATGGTGGTGGTGGTGATGATGATTATAATGCTGTTGTTTAGAATACTTTTTATTACATGTTATTCGGGACAATATTATTTATATTTTGTTTTCTCTCTATGTAAAAACTCTTTATGCTTGATTCTTATTATATATATTTTTATGGAACACAGTTAGTTATAAAAAAAATTAAAAAAAAATATTTTTTTTAAAAAAAAATTATTTGCGACGGATTTCTAAATCGGTCGCAAAATTAGAAATTTGCGACGGATTTCCAGATCCGTCGCAAATTGCGACGGAATTGCGACGGATATAATAATCCGTCGCAATTGCGACGGATTTCTAGATCCGTCGCAATTGCGACAAGAGATTTTGCGACGGACAAAATCCGTCCCAAAATCCATTTTGCGACGGAAAAGTCCCTTTTTTTTGCGACAGATTTTGTCCGTCGCAAAACTGTTTTTTGTAGTGTGAACATGAGTAGCTAAACTTCTCATTCTAGAATTATTTTGAACCTTTGTATGGATTAAAACTTGAAAATTCCTCTCTTTTAATTTGGTAGCTAATGACATATATGTATTGATTTCTTCCTTTGTTTAATGCTTCTAAGTGCTTGTCCACCATTAGATTGATTTGTTCACTTGGGTTAGTTTCACTTGAGAGAGCTAATCTAGGTGTAGAACTTGGTTAAAATCATGCTTGATTTGAAGTTTACTTGATAAATGGATGGGTTGGTTGTAAATAGAGATATATTTACTAACCTTGCATTGTCAAAATTAAAATTGTTGCTTAGCTTAAAGTTGATTTTCATTAATTGTAGCAAGAGATTGTGCATTTTAATGAAAAGAAAAACTTGATTTTGACTTGAGAGAGCTTTGTCAAGTGCTTTTGAACCTTAGACTAAACATATGTTCATTGAAAAGTGTGAAAGGAGAGAAATAATCCTAGGTTCCATTTAATCAAAGTTAGAATCAAATTTTATCTTGCTTATTCCAATTTACCTTGTTTTGAACAAAAAATTGTTTTCACAATTTGAAACATTCAAAAATGACTTCACCCAACTTAATTATAAGCGCACAATTAGCCTATTTTTGCCTTAGTCCTTGTGGGAATAACAACTCTTTATACTACTTGCGACCTATACGTTTGCGGTAAGCTAAACGACAAACAGAAAAATTCTTCTCATACACCATGGAGAGCATTCAACAACGACATCCTGCTCCCCGGCCTAATATGCAATATTATTCATGATGAATGAAAAATTATAAATATGTATATAGATGCTTTAATTTAATTAATTACCAAGACATAAATGTCAAAGGATGAATGAGTGCATATGTTGTCCCGCACAAACCATTGAATAAGAAGTTAGTTATTGACAGCCAAAATGGCATATATATATATATATAGGGTTTATCGTTTGTCATGTCACAGCGTAAGGTTATGTCAGTCATTCTAAAACTACATCGTTTTGGGAGTTCATTAATTTCTCGACCCCAAACGACGTCGTTTTGCGAGTTAGGAGAATTAATTAAGGGTATTTTAGTATTTTTGTTTTTTTTATTTATTACCTGAATTTTACTAAAACACCCTTCATTAATTTTAACTCCCAAAACGACGTCGTTTTGGGGTTAGGGAATTAATAAACTCCTAAAACGACGTAGTTTTGGGTGACTTGACATAACCTTATGCTGTGACACGACTTATGATAAGTGATATATATATATATATAATATATATATATATATATATATATATATATATATATATATATATATATATTTCACGATCTTATTGATATGGGCAAAGGGAAAGGGAAAAAGAGAGAATGAAAGATATAGACTTGAAAAGAGTGAGGACAACAAGAATGAGAGCGACAATCATATAAGTAGAGGAGGAATAGATTAAAGTTAATACTCAATGTTTCAACGCATTAAAAGACAACGAGAGCACATGTGATAAGGTATAAGATCCATAATTACCTGAGGAATTAATGACAGAACATTTTACAATCATATAATTAAAAGCAAATAACAATTAATTAAAAAAGGTAATAATCAAAACAAATTAAAACATAATATTACCGACTTGTCTCGTTAATTGTCACATATCCTTGGCAATGGAGGCACAACACTACTACAAAATTGTCTATATTTTACAGTTATTTTTAACAATATTTTATGATTTTAAACTGTAAAATATATCAACATTTAATATTAATATTTTACGGTTATCAACCATAAAATATAGTATTTAATATTTTACAGTTGTTCATTAAAAAATAATTGTAGTTTTTTATTGTATTTAATATTATAATATTATTTAATATATAGTATTAAATCTCACCCATATTAAAACATGATTCAATAGTTAAGCCATTAAATAGAGAGAATGGTTAGTTGAGACACCAATTTCCCGTACACTCTTATTTATAAGAGCTCGATAACTGAATTATGCGGTTTTAAGAAAGTGATTAAAATTAGTTAAAATAAATAGTATGTCTTGAAATAAACTTTTTGCAATTATGTATGCCCCTATTTATTAGGGGTAAGTAAGAGAGAGAAATAGAACAAATATAAGTAATATTTACCTTTTAATTAATGCAACATATATAATTGTTTTTTGGGGATAGAAAAGCTCATTAAATATTAGAGTAAAATACTCTAACCACCATTCTGTTTTGCTTTAATTACATAGACCTCCCTCTATTATGAAAACATACACTTTAGTCCAAATCATTAACACTGTTAAAGAATATTTTAAAAGATTCTTCAAGTATACTTTTAAATTAAAAACCACATTAAAATAAATGTTGTTGACTAATTTACCCTTCATTATACCAATTCCCTAATTTCTCTTTTAATATTAATGTTCATTAATGATCTATTTAATATTTTTGCTAAATTTAATTTAGAATAAGTTTTAGTAATATGTTTATGTGGTAAATATTAATAACTTGTTTAAAGTTTGAGAAATTATTTTTAAGGATATATGTTTAATGAAATATTCTTAAAGTTTTTAAATTATGAGATATTAATATGCCAATCTCATAATAATATCATTTTATAATTATATAACTTAATTGAGTGTGTGTATTATTGCAAAACATCATCATATATATTTAAAAATACATGATAATTTTTTAAAAATAAAAGAGATTAAAAATTTAAATGTATTAAAAAAATTAAAAATATATACTAATTTTTTTAACTTTGAATTTTATATGTGATTAAATGATTTTTTTCCAAAGATGGCATGATTATTAAGTAATATTTATTTGAAGGAGGGGCATTTTTGTCAAAATAATGAGTCAATACTATGACTTAATGGCCAACTAACGGTTGGATGGATCGAAGCTGAATCTCAAAACTAGAAAAGAGTTTTATGCAACATATATTTTGATTTTAAGGGAGGTTCATATAGGTTTTAAAAATAGAAGGGATGTCTCTATAATTTAGCATAAATAGAGGGAGGTTGTTGTATTTTACCCTAAATATTAAGATAACTTTTGTTAAACTCTTATAAAAAGGATCAAGACAATTTAAATTTTAAGCTTTTATAAAGATGAGCAGGAGTGTATATGGTCAATTCAATCAACAACATATTTTTCCAATTTCAAAAATTTATAGTTTACTTATATCAAGTTGTTTGTTTATATATATATATATATATATATAGGGTTTATTATATGTCCAATAACAGGATGTAACATTTTATCTAGTGAGTTAGTATTAAATAAATAAGGTATAATTGTATAAGTTTAAAGCAAATTATGCAATTCTCTTTTCGGTCCAAAACACAAGACACTTGTAAAATTCATCACGCATATTAAGAAAATTAATTTTTTTCCCTAAATTTCATGAAAAATTAACCTTTTTTTTTTTTTTCAATTTTCCTTCAACTGAAACTCATAATTCGCTGTGCAGAGGAGTAAATATGAATAATATTTGAAGGAAAAATTAATTTCATTGTTTATACATTACAAAAAAGCGATCATTAGTAGCGGTTAATATGACATATTTGTAGCGGTTTTTGGCCTACTAATGATATTTGTAGCGGTTACTCAAACCGCGATAAAATCCACCGTGGCAAACTGATTTGTAACGGTTACGAAATACTACTACATAGATAGGGACTGCTACTATATCTGTAGCGGTTCCCACTGACCGAAACTATATGACCTGCGCTGACGTCTGGTTTGAGATATTAGTCGCGGTTTCAAAACTTCTACAAATTTATTTTGCTCAGACTTGTAACCGCTACTAATTATATCAATATATTGTAGCGGTTAAATGACTGCTACAAAATATGTTTTTTAAAATTTTTTGCCGCCATCAGTTTTAATTATTTTGAATATTTGCAGCGGTTCATAACCGCAAAAAATAATTCCGCCATTTTTGGCAAAAAAGTTTTGCCGCCATTTTTAATTCTTTTGAATATTTGTAGCGGTGCAGCTTCGCTACAAAGAAATCCTGCCATTTTTCTAGCAAAAAAAAAAAGATTCTTTTGAATATTTGTAGCGGTTTAAGTAACCACTACAAATTAATGACTGGAAAATGAATTAATTTTTTTTAATTATTGTGGTAATTAAGTAAATATTGCGTTATTAATAATTTATATTAGTGAAAATAAAAGATATTAAAATATGATATTTGAATATATAAGGTTATTATATAGGTGTAAAATGATGAGAATATGTAGGTATAATAAGAACTAATAATGAGTTGATTAAAATAATACTCATTGTTTAAAAAATGTGTGTACAAGTCGATTGAATAATGTATGTGAAAGTAGAAGGAAAGTTGAAAAATATATCCGATTCAACTGCAAAATAACAAACATTAGTATCAGAATCATTAGATTTGATCCGGTTGAACGACACTTACCCCCTTCAAACAGTTAACCTCTTTGACAAAACGTAAAAATATGAGAGGAGGCGGAGAGAAAACATGTGTAGAAAAGAAACTGAAGCATATTAAATGTGGTTTGGTGGGGGTATTTATGGTGATATCTCGCGCATCATGTTGTCTTGGTTGATGTCGCACTTTTTGTAGTGATTGTTATTAGTAGCGGTTATGATGCGTATTTGTAGCGGTTGTTATACGTAGAGGTGTTTTATTGTTTGTAACCGCTACAAATAATGTTATGGATTTTTATATAAAAACGTAATAAAAGATTACTGATTACGGCGTAGGCATAATTTTTCTCTCAAATTTCTTCACCATCCCTACAAAGAAAGTTCGTATAAAATGTTATGTGTGAGGTGAATATGTTTGAACACAAATAAAACTTTAGTTAAATGTTATTATTTCATAAAACGTATATTAAAAAACGTCTTAGAACTATAGGTAAATTGTCATCGCCGTGCAGGGAAGAAGTCTTCGAAGTTGGTGGGCTGGAGCGACTCACAATCGTAGGCGACGTTATCACCATTGCCCATGTCGTAAAGGTCCCGAAGCTTTAAGTGAACCACCATATTCCAATCCTTGTGCCTCTCATCGGCAACATAATAAACTGATGGGCCTCTCGAGGTAAGAATATACGGCTCATCATCTTCGGGACCGACCACTTTGTGAATAGGCCGGGAGAAATTCACTGATGTGATGCCTAAGTCGTCAGTCGTGAGTCCTCGGGACGTTGTCGTATTCGCCCACAAACATTTGAACAACATCACGGTGAAAAGGCCTTGGTAACTTATCTTGACCACATCAAGCAGCTTTCCATAATACGGGACGTCACTGAACTGCATGATACCGTCACTGCTTCTCGCATAACTCCTCGTCCCAAACGTGCCATATACACCAGAGTTTTGGGTTAGCAATCCCGATCTCGTGAGACGGTGCAAAACTTAAAACTATTGACATTGTATGCCGTAAATCTTTGGGTGTGGTCAAACGGGCCTAGCGAGAGCTCGAGATTACAGTGAGTGCGGGTTGTGGTCATTCATTATTCTCCTCCTAAACCAACCACGGAATTCTCTGTGGACCTTTCTATCAATTTCGAGGATGTCGTGTACGGATCCTCAATTCACGCTTCACATGACTCTGAATTCCTGCAATTAAACATGCAACGACGAGCATGAAATGTAAATATGTATAAAATGTATGGAAACATATATATATATATATATATATATATATATATATATATATATATATATATATATATATATATATATATATCTGTGTGCAATCCTTACTGAAGGTACGGTTAGTGCAATTAATCAAGACATGTCTATGTGCTTGAAACTTGTCAAGTTCCGTGAGTTTGAATTTCTCACTTCCGCCAACTGGTTCACCAACACAAGGGATTAACAACTCTGTTGTTGATGGCTCTGGCTCAGGCTCAAGACAATTGTCTACACGAGGCGGTCAGTTGAATGACGTCTCAATGTCATCGAAGTACTTGGAAAAAAAATACAAGACCTCATCCTCGATATAACCTTCTGCTATTGAACCTTCGGCCACGCCTTCTTCCTCATGTAAGATTTTAGTTTCCCAAGAAACCTATAAAGTAAAGAAGGAAAAATGTTGATGCATCAATGGTTAAACGTGTGACTAGGGAGTAATGCTAAAGTAATTATTTTTAAATGAGTACCTCTCAATAGCATACATCCATCGATCTTGAATCGGGCCAGCAAGCTTTGTTTCGTGAACAAGGTGTCTTGTCGGGTGAACCATGGCCGTGAAAAATGATGGAGGAAAGATCATCTCCAAATGAGACAACGTAAGAATGATTTTCTGCTGCAAGTGGTCGAGCTCCTCCACGATCAAAACCTTAGAACACAATTTCCGAAAGAAAGTACAAAGCTCAACCAAAGCAGCAGACACATCGAGAGGCGTATTTTTATGGCCGCGGAAGTAAGCGTTGCATAATCACGTGTGAGTCATGACTCTTCAGCCCAGTAACCTTTCGAGCCTGCACGTTAACACATCGTGATATGTTGCTTGGATACCCGTCAGGAACTTTTATTTTCTTCAACGTCGTGAGAAAGATTATTTTATTCGGTTTTGTCAAGGTGAATTTTGCCAGTTGAATTCTATCATACTCATCCGGCCACGCGTCTCCACAAACTCCCATCTGCCATAAATCTTTCCTCATTTGAAGATGATCTTTTGACTTGCACAGTTCGTTGAGAATCGTGTACAACACATTGTCGCACACATTCTTTTCAATGTGCACCTGTGCGTACCATCGAGAAACCTTTGATGACCCATGAAGAACCACTTACGACTGTGGGGAAGGCGCACTGAGTCAGAGTCAAAATTGCAAGCCTGGGCACGCAAGGCCGGTATGCACATTCCACCGGATAATGTCCCGAGGCCGGAAAGTCGCTTATTATCCAACTCAAGGCCGCACACAAGTTGAACAATGTCTTCTCATGCGTGTCATACGTCTCCACACCTACATTCCACAACTCCACCAACTCCTTGATAAGCGGTTGGAGATACACATCGATGTCATTTCCCGGTGCCTTTTTCCCTGGAATGATCATGGACATAATGAAGGAGCTTTGTTTCATACACATCCACGGGGGCAAGTTGTAGGGTATCAACATAACTGGTCATATACTATAGCTTGTGCTAAGATTCCCAAACGGATTAAAATCGTTGGTCACAAAAGCAAGACGAACATTTCTAGGGTCCGCGCGAAATCCGGAAGAGACCGAGTCAAACGCTTTCCATGCTTGACATCTTGTGGATGTCTGAGTTTACCATTTTGATTCTTATAATCTCCATGCCACCTCATATGCTCAGATGTCTTAGACGACATAAACAATCTTTGTAAGCGAGGTTTTAAAGGAAAGTACCTTAGAATCTTTGCTGGTTTCTTCTTCTGCTTTTTTCCCTTTCGAACTGTCCTGATCCTCGAAGTGTGACACTTCTTACAAGTCTCCCTTTTTTCGTAGTTCAAGCCTAATCATTGATTATCTTCTTGGCCTTGTTGAAAGATGAGGGAATGTCTGTGTCAAGGAAAGCATCTCGAAGTAATTCCGAAACATCGACATTGCCTTATCATTGATCCCACACAAGCAGTTGATATGGTACAATTTGATCGAACAGATAATTTTGAGTATTTCGACAACCTTGATACAAAGAACGATCGCTCTCATCCATGAGGCTGAAAAATTCCCGAGCTGCATCATTTGTGAAGAAAACAGGTTACGGACCCGAACTTATGCTATGAAGTTGTCGTCTTGGACACCAAAAGCATCGCGAACGGCTTCATTAACCGGATCATCTTGATGTACTTGACTTCCTACTTGTGAGGTTCAAGGAAGATGACCCCATATCTCATACCACGTTTCTCACCATGAACCTCCCGAATGTATATGCTTATGGGAAAGGCTTCATAAGAAGATGTTCCATAGCATATTCTCGTGTTTGTCACTTTTTAAACAGAGAACTACGCGGCAGCTTGATCCATGACTTATCCATATGTAACAAAAAAATCTAGGATAGAACATAAATGTAGAGACAATGTTTAATTACCTTCATAACAGAACTTGAGATCTTTAAATGCATGGAATACTTTTTAGCGGTTAAGAAACTGCTACACCAACCGTTGCACATATAAAAGACAAATTTGTAGCGGTTCAAAAACTGCGACAAATTTGAATCCATAATCCCACCAAAGTTTTGTCGCGGTTATGTAACCGCTACCACAACCGCTACAAAATGATGAGCATTGACATTTGTAGCAGTTTATCTGTAGAAACTGCGACAAAGTTTTGGCGCCCTTTCATCCATTTTGAAATTCAGTTTTGTTGCTGTTAGGTTCCCCATAACCGCTACAAAGTGAATTTGTAGCGGTTTATCCATTTAAACCGCTACAAATGTTAACTTTATCTCTCTGAATGCACCTATTCTGGCCTCATCCTCGGCCCTCGTGCGGCAACTCGCGCGCAACCTTCTCGGCAATGATCGCATCAACCGCCTTTGGTGGTGGCCTTCTCGAGTGGAGGTTTTGGTCTCGAGCGGTGGCCTTGGGTACACCATGCTAGGCCTAGTGCCTAGCCCCATGCCCTTAACGTGGCCGGGATGCTCGGCGGGGCCAACAATAGCTTTCAATGGGGCCGTTGGATTCACAGACCCATGACTCTAGGGTGCGACGCTCGCAGTCCGCTGGCTCGCTCAATCGGGCCGACGTACGAGTTCATGAACGATTAATAAAATAATTAATTCAATTTAAATATACAACATTAATTATATAAATAATGTTTTTGTAACTTACTATTATCTCCTCTGCTGTCTCAGAGGTCGGCATCCCATCACGGTGTCTATGGGTGCGTGTGAACAACAGCCCATAGTCCGTCTGACGGTTCTCCTCCCGAGCCTTCTCTTGCTGAAAGAATTAAAAGAATATAAACTTTGTTATTTCAAAAACAAAACAATCATCATGTTAACTTTCAACATACCATCTTACCGTAGGTCATAGCAAACGTCTTGATCCTCGCCATGTGATGGACCCTCATTTGTGCCCAACTTACGGTGTTCCTCTGCGACGAGCCTGCAAAGAGGAGGAAACAAGATATTAGGTGAAATTAATTATGACTTTGATATATTGTAAAATATATTTAAACTATAAAGTCATTTAAACTATATCTAAACTATAAATTAAGTAATCATCAAACTATAATGTAATTACAACTATATTTAAACTATAAAGTAATATAAAATATATCTAAACTATAAATTAAGTAATATTTAAACTATGAAGTAATTTAACCTAAAACTATATCTAAACCATAAATTAAGTAATATTTAAATTATAAAGTAATTTAAACAATATCTAAACTATAAATTAACTAATATTTAAAACTATATTTAAATTATAAATTAAGTGAATGCAGAGGAATAGTCCCATCATCATTCTGCCGGTTGTAGAGACGACCCTCCGGCACTTCCAC
Source organism: Acacia pycnantha (assembly GCA_025563575.1). NCBI lineage: Eukaryota > Viridiplantae > Streptophyta > Magnoliopsida > Fabales > Fabaceae > Acacia > Acacia pycnantha. The sequence goes on along the minus strand of JAMWYP010000397.1, from coordinate 170,795 downwards.
CCTTCCCCAATTTTCATCAGTACGTACCTCTTATGATGTTCACACAGTTTAAACTTTTTCTGTATCATAATTTAATTATTAATTATTAATTAATTCAGAAATAAATAAATAAACCGCAACTTATAACTATTAACATGTAAAATTTAATTAAACAAAGATAACATACTGCCAGAATGTCGGCAAACGCCTTGTCCTTGTTTTCCTTCGGCACATGCTTCCAATCATGGAAAAGATCGGGAACCATGCCCAATTCCGCCAAATTCGACGGAATCGGTTCAACGGTGACTTCCACCGCCAATCGCCCGGTGCGTGTCCTCATTCCACGGGACTATGACACGATACCCGTCCATCCGAGTGACACGCGCAACATCCGGCGTCCTCTGGCTGGTGTTCCCAAGTCTATTTGCAATATTACAAAAAAATTACTATAATCTGCGTTTAAATAAAAATGAATTAAACATACCAAATTTATATTAATTTTTCCCAAAAACGATTACATATACCTTCAACATCCACCAAAATCCGGTGGTGTAACATCCCAACTTTTTAAAAGCGGTATATTTTTTTTTTCATTTAAAATCATCGAGTAGAGCACCTGAGCGATTGAGTAACCGATACTTGTATTTAGAATGCCGTAAGTCGGCCAATTACAACAGCAGTACAAGAACCGCGTGGTTCAAAAGTGAGATACAACACAAAGGAAAGCTTCATCGGAACAACAAAAGGAAATCGTCGGCCGGAACTTCTACGCAGATCGCTTACTCTTCTCCTCGGCCCTCGGTCCTCCCGATCCCGAAGCTATATGGAGAGCCGAGGTCCATTGCAATCGGACCCCGAGTAACGGTTAACCTCATATCTACATATACGGTATATGGACTACAAACAAACACATAATCAATAGTATAAAAGAACATAGTACAAGCATCTCCCAAACAGCATATCCCGACAAAGACATAGGCCCCCTGCAAAGTGTAACCCTAGCAAGACCTAGGCCTCTTGATCCTCGGCAAGACATAGGCCCCTAACAACCGTATCCTGGCGGCACCTAGGCCTCTAACATGCGTATCCCATTACCCAAAGAATCATAACAACAGTACATAACATATAATTCACATAGCACATACACGCATACCATAAATATCAGAGTTAAGGTTACCAGTACGCGGACGTACCTTCGTTGACGGAATTCTGGCACGTTTTACGGAAAACGGTACTTTCTGACAGAAAACAGTATTTCCTGACAGCGGTTCGTGACTACGGATATCCTATCAACATAACAATGTACTTGTTAAGGATCTAGCATTACGACGGACATTTTTAGTCAAAATGACTATTTCGCCCTAACCCCTAATTGGCGGAATTTCGCCAAAGACTTCGTTACTTTGACATTAATCTTCCAAAATTTCAACATAACTCCTCCTCCAACATAATTTTCAAAACATAAATCATATTAATTAATGATTCACATCATAACAGGCATTTTAGGTAAAAATTACCATTTTGCCCCTACCCTTACTAGTCGGCGGAATTTCGCGAGCTTCGCTATTTTAACTCTAATCTTCCAAAATTTTGCCGAACTTCGACCCCACCAATATTTTCGAAAAAATGACTAAAATACCCCTAACATATGATATCTAATCATACTTGGAAGATTAAAGACTAAACTAGCATTTATACTCTAACTACTGAAAGAACTACGAAAGCTTGAGTACCGAAAAACTTACCCAGAGCTTCGCTGCGAATTTCCCCGGACTCCTCCCCCAGAGCTTCTCTCTCTAACTTCTCTCTAGGATCTCAAATTTGGTGTGAAAATGAAGAGGAAGGGGGGTATTTATAGAAATCCCGGATGGCATTTCGGTAGTTAATTCAAACTTTACCGAACGAACACCGACGCCGGATCGCACTTCGCCACGTGTCGGGATCCTCACCATGCCACTTGTCCCATTCGTCCTTCCCTCCTTAGGTGGCATGTTGTGACATCATCAATGATGATGTCACACGGTAATTTCTCTCTGGTCGGATGAAATTTCCCGATCGATACCGATTCGCGTAATTTCGGAGAAATCTCAAAATTCGGTTAACTAACTTTGAAGATCTTCTCTTCCTTACTAGAAATGTCTATTCTAATCTAAATCTTGATTCCATACGGGGCATTCCGTGTTCAGTAGAAGTTTCTCGAAAGGCGTGCCGGCTACTTGAGCAATTTACGGAATCATCAACTTCGGACAAAATTCACCGATTCCAAATATGTCCAGATAATTTCAAACTCATTTCTAGATGTTGAGTTAGAATTTATTTTCTTCGATCCAAAATGTGACTATCTGCATTTTTTCCTTTTTCGTCTTATTAGGAAAATGCTCTATCGATGTCGAATTAACTTAGGAAGAGTTCAACGGAAGATAGAAATTCACCGATCAATATTTTACCTTGACTTTGAAATTCCTATTCTGATTCTCTAGATAGGGCCCGTTTCCTATTTATTCCATTACTATTCACTACAATTAATTATATTATAAAATAATATAACTTTAATTAATTATATTATAAAATATTATAACTTACAAACTAAGTTTCTTTTTTTTTCTGCTCATTTTTTTTAATTTCGTTTTTTTATATTTGATAAATTATTTGATTAATTATTTAATTAATTAAATAATTATTTTTACATAATTTTCCTATTGGTCTATTCTTGCATTTAGGCTTAAAAATACCTAAACTCAACTATTTTTCCCCAAAATTTCCAATTAATTAAAAAATATGTTTTTACTAATTTTAAGCCAAAAACCACTAATTTTAGGGTTTTACATAATTATCTTTGAATTTTCCTTCGTTTATGCTTAAGTAATTAGCCAATAATTACCTAATTACTTTCTTATCAATAGTTGATAATTTTCTTAATTAGCATGCCTCATTACCTCATAACTTTTGTATTGACATCTTTGTTTTCATATCTCCTGCATTATCTTAGCATTTACGGGGGTATTTAGGTCATTTCAATACTTTTGGACATTCTTATACAATTTCTCCAAGTTTGTAATTTAATAAATTACCTAAATTAGGGACAATATCCTTCCCTATTTCAAATAGATATTTACTTGCCTTTTTTATAGCTTTCACAGGGTATTTATAACCCATAATGTATTTAGGGACCTATTTGCAAATTATCTAATTTCAAGGGAAATTACCCTAACAACAAGGTAAACTCAATACAAGGTGTTTGAGACCTCATATTCACCTATTTTCAATAGGTACATTTCCCAATTTTTGATATTTACCCTAAGTCAGATTTTAGGGTATTACAGTTCGTCGGTCGGGGTTCCCGTGGTCCCGCTTGTTTTCTGGTCGATAAACTGGTCCACCTCTACTATGGAGATCTCAATACGGATCTCCTCATTTTCGTTTAAGTCGTTGAACGACATACTTGCGCCTCGTTCTCCCCTATGGCCTTTAGGGTCTCCGGGTGTGGGATTGGCTTATTGGCGAAGAGCTCGGCAAACTTGCCCCGCACCCGAGAGTGGAGGTATATTTAGAGCCCCAAGCCCTCTTGTACGGCCCCCTTTACTACTATTGCCCCTTAAACCCCTTTTCGCGGGCCAATTGCTTTCCCTTTTCCCTTATCTTGAGAAACCATGATGTTGAAAGGTACAAGTTTAAAGGTAGGTTGAAAGGTAGAAGTTTAAAGGTAGGTTGAAAGGTAAAAAAGATGAAAAATCAAAATCGCTAGAAATTGTGATTTTCAAAATGAGAACCACTGTTTAAAAACCGCTACATTTTGTAGCGGTTTCCATAATAAACCGCTACGAATTTAATATATTTGTCACGTTTAAAACGTCACCGCCACAATAACTGTTACAAAGATGCCTCGTTCTTTGTGAACTCTTGTAGCGGTCTTATGACCGCTTCAAAATGATCGACCTTTGCAGTTCGTAGCGGTTATCCAATAATCGCTACAAACTGAATTTTTGGCAAAAAAATTCCAAACTAATTATTTTATGAATCAAATTAATTAGTTTGGTAAAAATAATTAAAATAACAAACCCTAAATTAATTTAATTATTTTCTTTAATTTCTCCAAAAGTGTCGAGAGTAATAAATTAAATATAATGAAGTAACCGAAAATAGTTCAACATGCCCGTGGAGATTCGAATTCGGTATAGCCACCGATCTCCCACGAAAAACTCATTGAGTCATTTTGATCGAGAGATATTTTTGTGAGACAAAGGTGGCTATAATGGAGCCCAATCTCCGGTCTCATGTTGGACTATCTTCGAAGAGTAGAAGTCTTGTGTCAAAGAAATGATTAAACCTTTGCTTGTTCTTGAACAAATTGCCTCGCAAGGATGAGAGAGGCAAATATCAGCAGCTCTTATCACCCGAGATAAGAGATCGAGATCGAGCTACGAGATATCTGCATGTCTTCGACCACCAAGCGAGATAGTTCATTCGGTTATAAGTAAGATTTAGTAATTTCTTGAATTTTTATAATTGATGTACGAGCACATCTATTTATAGCGTGAATATTTGTAGCGGTTATCATAGAAACAGCTACAAACATTTAGTATTTGATGCGATCAAAGCAACGCTTTCTTGTGGCCAAGTGACAAAATTGTGTTGTTTTGTTTGTATGTAGCGGTTATACTAAAGGAACCGCTACAAATTTAACACCACAAACATTCGCACTATATTTTGTAGCGGTTATTGGCTAGAACCACTACAAAATTATTTTTTTGGCAAAAAAAATTCCAAACTAATTAGTTTATGAATCAAACTAATTAGTTTGGTAAAAATAATTAAAATAACAAACCCTCAATTAATTTAATTATTTTCTTTAATTTCTTTAAAAGTGTCGAGAGTAATAAATTAAATATCATGAAGTAATCGAAAATAGTCCAACATGCCCGTGGAGATTCGATTCGGTATAGTCTTGATCTCCCATGAAAACTCATTGAGTCATTTTTCATCGAGATATTTTCGTGAGACAAAGGTGGCTATAATGGAACCCAATCTTTGGTCGCATGTTAGACTATCTTGAGAAGAGTAGAAGTCTTCACGTTAAAGAAATGAGTAAAACTTGGCTTGTCATCGAGCGAATTGCCTCGCAAGGATGAGAGAGGCAAATATCAGCAGCCCTCATCACCCGAGATAAGAGATCAGAGCTGCAGATATCTGCATGTCTTCGACGACCAAGCGAGATAGTTCTTCAGTTACAAGTCGAGATTTAGTAATTTCTTTAATTTTTATAATTGATGTACGGACCCTAAACCCTATTTATAGTGTGAAACTTTGTAGCGGTTACCACAGAAACCGCTACAAAAATTTATCATTTGACGCGGTCAAAGTTACGCCGTTGCGACCACAACAAAATTGTGTCGGTTCGTTTATTTGTAGCGGTTGTGGTAACGTAAATGCTATAAATTCACCGCAACAAAGTTGGCGGCAATGCGGCACCACTTTTGTAGCGGTTAGGCTCAAATAATTGCTACAAATGTCACACCACAAACATTCCTGCCATTACGCGCCAAGCTGACGCCAACTTTGTAGCGGTTTTGTTTGCGTTAACCGCTACAAATATCATAGCGAGACATGCCACCAATGCTTTCGTTACTAATTAGTTGCAGTTTAGTGATAAAACCGCTACAAAATGGTACTTTGTAGCGGTTGTTTTGAATCTGCGACAAATGATAGTTTTTTTGTAGTGATATAGTCACAAGACATGTACAACATTAATGAGATGAAAAGAAATTATATGAAACAGTAGACACAAAGTTGTTTACGATATTATTTATTTTTATGTTCTTAGAATAATTCTGTAGGAATAAATTTTTAAAATTTTTTGAAAATTAAAAATTAAAAAATTGTGTGAATCATTAGTTTGAAAAGCATATCTAAAATGGTTAAGTGGATGGTAAAATACTGATTTTCTATAAAAAGAAAAGAAAATAATATAATGTCTATGATAAATCCCTATTTTTATTATATATATTTTAATTGAGGTTTTTGTCATAATAATTGAGCTTAAAATGTCTCTTTTGTGATTCGTTGTAGTTAAAAATGTGTGTATGAAACTAAAGTTGAAAAAGGGCAAAAATGTCAAATATTTTATGATTTACCTTAATTGATTGATTTTTAGAATATAACATATTACATTTTGGTTTTTTTCCTTTTATAGCTCAATTTAGGAAAATTCCATAAAATCCCGAATTTTTGGAAGCTGCGAATTGATGAAGAAAAAACCAGATAAATTACATAAAAGAATCCGAATGTTTAAAGATTACAGTTGTACCAAAAAGGTTTTGAGTTTTCAATTTAGTGCCTCCACAAACTTTCGAACTTTGTACGTTGGTCCCTTTGGTTAAAACACCGGTTTTGGGAAGTTGAGATTGGAGCCCCGACCCTTGGGATCGGCTTCTTCGACAGGACTTCAAGCTTGAGACGAGAGACCATGGAAGGGGAGAAACTTTGAACGTCGACCTTATCACGGCCTCACCATCAACTTCGGCTTGCTCCCTCCACCTCCGTCCACCTTTGTACTCCCAGGTGGGTGGACCTTCACTTCACCTTCACCATCTTATTTCGTTGCCGACAAGGTCCCAAATTGGAGACTACATAAGCGGCGCTGCAAGCAAGATTAGCGAGAGACCAAGCTTAAGCACCATTTGGAGATCGAGAACCGGAGATTCACGCGCCATGGAACCACCATCACCGTCCCCACCGTCGGTGATGGATCTCGGAGAAAATGTTTGGGGGCAAATTTATACTCATTAACTAATTAAAAAAATTTTATAATTATATAACATTTTTAAAATATTATATTAAATTTTACATTATATTAAATTAAAAAAAATGAGGTTTGTCATGATTTCTTGGACTTTTGATATTAGGGGTAAAATGACCATAATTTGTTAATTATTTATACAAATGATTTATTGGACTTTTGATACTACTTGTTCTTAATTTTGCACTTGTAGGTGTTTAAGAAGAAAATTTGAGATTTTGGAGGTCGAATTAATGTTTTGAGGACTAGGAAAGATTATAGAAAAGTGCCCAAAATTTCTAGAAATTGCAATCAATGAAGAAAAGGGACTAGGGAAAATTACGAAAAATACCCATAGTTCTCGAAATTATAGTACTCTCTACAAAGTTTTCAAAGATATGTACTTTAGTCCCTTTCAAAAAAACTTTAAAAAATAAATAAAAAAAATTGGGGGGCCATGGCCCCCCTGGCCCCATCAAAGATCCGCCATTGCCCACTGTCCCTTCCTCTTCATCGGCAAACGTTCTCCTCCTCTCGCCATTGGCAACCTTCGTCGTCCCGCACACCTCCACTTTCATTCCTCTCTTTGCCGTCAACGTCAATGCCGTCGGAGAGTCCACAACTTTCGAACCCGCACTGAAGGCGCCTTTGTTTTCATTAGCTCACGGGTGGAAAAAGTCTTTAAGACCGGACAAAACAGGTATATTAGGATCGGACCGCGACCGTCTTGTTCCAGGCGGTATTAAAAGTCTCCCTTTAAGACCGGACTTGTACACGGTCTTAAAGAGTTTCTTTTAGACCGGACATTTTAAACCTTCGGTCTTAAAAGTCGTACTAAATAAATCTGAAATATTTTTGGTTCGGTCCTAAAACTCAAACTTTAAGACCGAACATAAACTCGACCGCTCTTAAAATATCCAAATATTAAGACCGGAAAAATATCAATCAGTCCAAAAGATAGCGGACTCTAAGACCAGAGGACTAATTACCGGTCTTAAAAGACCGACTTTCAAGACCGGATGTTATAAATGGACCGGTCTTAAAAGACCAACTTTTAAGACCGGCTTAATATCTTTAAGAGCGGTTATAGAAGTACATCCGGTCTTAACATTTGAACATTTAAGACCGTCTTTTTATTTGCGATCTAAATTTTCCCGATTTTTTCCACATTCGTTCATCCTGATCATATATATACACAAATCCACCATCCAAAACAGCACATAAAAGTCGATATACTTTAAGCTACAAGCTATGAACATGAATAAATTGAATTGGGAAAAAGAATACAAATATTATCCACCATGAGTTATGTGGCCTCTTAAGTCTACAACAACTAAAGTAATTTATACAATAAGCTAAGATATAACTAATTACAATCACAATGAGTTACAATACATGCAGCACGTAAATCAACATACATGTAGTCCAATATATTATTCACCATGCCTTCATCTGATTCCCACCCAACAACGTAACATGCATCCTCTTTTATAACATGCCCCTTTGAATCGGATCCTGCCACAAAAACAAAACAAGAACAAATTCATAGTCAATGATGACATTGTTTTAATTAAGAACATAGAAGGAATATAATATAGTTAAAACCTTAAAGTTTTCTAAGAATTCTGCATATGAATATTACCTTATGAATTGACTTTTTTATAAAGTGATATCCTCCTATATCCCTTCTTGATGATGTAATACCACGAAAACCCGTATCATAATTGGGTAAATTTATACCTATAAAAAGTAGGTGAATATGAGGTGTCAAACACTAGGTTATGATTATCTTACTTTCTAAGGAAAAATCTCTAGGAAATTAGAGAATTTAAGGGCCAAAGTGTCAAAATGACGAAAATGCCCCTAAGGGACATAAATAACTTAGGAAAAATTGTGAAAAATCCTAAAAGGCAAGGGAATAGTTATAAAATTGAGAGAGTATATTATCTCTAATTATGGTAATTTAATAAATTATGAACTTGGATAAATTGAATAAGAATGCTCAAAAAGTGGTAAATGACCAAAATACCCTCACAAATTCTAATATAATGAAAGAGACATGGAAACACAAATGTCAATGCAAGTGTTATGAGGTAATAAGGTATTCTAATTAAGAAAATTATCAACAAGTGATAATTAAGTAATTAGGTAATTACTTAGCTAAATACTTAAGCATAAACAAAGGAAATTCAGGAATAATTATGTAAAACCCTAAAATAAGTGGTTTTTGGTTTAAAATTAGTAAAACTATATTTACTAATTAATTGGAAATTTTGAAGAAAAATAGATGAGTTTAGGTATTTTTAAGCCTAAATGCAAGAATGGACCAATGGGAAAATTTTGTAAAAATTATGTAAAAATAATTATTTAATTAATTAAATAATTAATTAAATAATTAATCAAAATATAAAAAAAACGAAATAAAGGGCAGAAAAAAAGAAGAAAAAAAATGAAAATGAAAAGGAAAAATATATGTGCAAGTTGACATTATTTTATTAATATAATTAATTAAAGCAAAAAAATGTGAATAGTAATTTAGAAATTAGGAAACGGATCCTATCTGGAGATCTAGGAATGCGATTTCCAAAGTCAGGGTAGAATATTGATCAGTGGAATTTTATCTTCCATTAGACTCTTGCGGAAGTAAATTAAAGCCGTTTGTGCATTTTCCTAATAAAACAAAATAGGGAAAAATGCATATAGGCATATTTTTGGATATGAAGAAAATAAATTCTAACTCAACATCTAGGAATGAGTTTGAATTTATATGGACATATTTGGAATCGTGAATTTTTCGAAGAAGTTGATAATTTCGAAATACGTTTCGACACCGGACGCGTACGGACACGTTTTTCGAGAAAACTTCAACTGGACTGTTGGAGCCCTATATGGAATCAAAATTTAGGTTAACTTGGACATTTCTAGTAAGTGAGGAAATGGTTTCAAAGTTGTAAATCCAGAATTTTGAGATTTCTCCAAAATCACGCGAATCGGGTACCGATCGGGGAAATTCTATTAGACCGGGTTTAAAGCAACCCAAGTCACCATTTTTGGACCAATCTTTGGCAGCCACATCACCCTAGATTTCGGCCAAACAATGCTCCATGGACAAGAATTAAACACCATTTAACATTGATTTTCCATGGTTATGATCAATTTGGAAAATGACATTTAGGTCCCTAGAATTTTCTATAAATAGGAGGCCAACTCTCTTGAATTCTTCACACCATCCTCTTGAGCTCCTTGGCCGAATCTAGAGAGGGAAAGAAGAGAGAGAATCTCGGGCAAAATTGTGCGAAGTCTTCAACGGGTAAGTTCTTCGGTCCTTAGTTTTTAGTCCCGGAAGTTGGTAGAATTGTTAGTTAGATCTAGGAAGTAGGGGATGAAATTCCTATGCTTGTTTTAGGCCTCATTGCATTGAAAAAATATGCCTGAAGAGGTAAAAACATGATAGGGATCGAGTCTCCGAAAAGTTGAAGCTTTTGTAGTTTTTCAAAAGTAGGGTTGTAATGCTAGGATAGCCTTTAATTTTTCGAGTATGATTGGATATCATATGGGAGGGCTATTTTAGTCTTTATTTTAGAAAATCAAAATGGCGTCGAAGTTAAGCGAAATTTTGGGAAGAAAATTAGTTAGAGTAACGAAGTCTTTGGCGAAATTCCGCCAATTAGGGGTATAAGGGCAAAATGGTAATTTTTACCTAGAATGCCGCTTATAATGCCAAATCACTAATGAAAGTGATATTACTCTCATAGGACTTCGAAACTCGATCTGCTGCCGTTCGCCGTCCGACGTGCTGCATTGTTGGACGTTTATTGTTTTAAGTAAACGTGCCATTTCGCGCCGAATTGCCGACGTTCGTCAACGAAGGTACGTTCGCGTCTTCGTAACACTAATCTAATGATTATTGAATGAATATATGTGATAATATGTTATGTGAATGGTTTGGTGCCGAAGGCAAGGCTAGTCTATGTGGGTGTGCCAATTAGTCGCCGTAAAGTCGGTGAGGCCCCCATGATAGACACTTACCTGGCCATTCTGTTCGGTGCTATTTGCTCCGTGTCTAAGGAATCGTACTTAGATACTCCGTGTCTAAGGAATCGTACTTAGATACCCCGTGTCTATGGAACCATACTTAGATACTCCGTATCTATGGAACCGTACTTAGATACATCGTGTCTATGGAATCGTACATAGATGCACTTTGTCTATGGAACCGTACTTAGACGCACTTTGTGATTAAGGTATCGTACTTAGATCATCACATTACGCTTTTTATGTTGTTATTAAATGGTCATGTACCGGCTTGATCAATCTTTGTGAAACTAGAAATACCCGTTGGACATATACATTTTATAAGCATGAGGTTAACTGTTACCCGAGATCCAATGCGCCAAATTGGATCTCGCCTATAGCTTCAGTCCAGGAGGACCGAGGCCGAGGAGAGAAGCAAGCGAGACCACGTAGATCGAGGACAAGGAAGGGAGCTAGCATGAAGATCGGATGATGGGAAATCTAACTTTGACATAGTCCACCTCCCAAATCTCTTCAATAACCCCATAATATGGCATGACCGCCAATTTAGGCCTCTTGTCTTTCGAACCGGAGAAGTGCATAGATTCAGCCTCTAACATAACACCACCGTTTCGGACCGTGCTCATATCATCTAGGGACTTCGTGTAAAATGTATAACCATTGATCACATACGAATTCCAACTTATGACATCAACCTCGGGACCACGTGCTAACAATTTCATTGTATCGAAACACATTCGAGATCCCTCGACCTTTTGTTTGAACCAGTTTGCAAAAGTTCGTTATGTTCCCTAATCAACCTTTGTTCGGTCATTCGATGGTTCTCTTTCCTTACAGACTTCTTTATGTCAGATATGATGGCTTGAACTTCATCAACATTATTCAAGATGTATAAGTGGACTTGTGACAATTCATCACGATCCACACTCTTTACCGAAGCCCCTCGTCTACCCCCTTCACCACCGACGTTTTGGAAGCCCAATATGTCTTACTTTGGCCAAATAATTTTGACAAAATTCCATGGCCTCTTGAAACATATTTCGAACAATTGATGCTTCGGCGAGTACGCGTTCTTCACGTACCCTTTTAGGAATTTCATAGATCTTTCAATAGGGTACATCCACCGTAAATGGATAGGACCGCACAACCTTATCTCCCTCACTAGATGAACAATCAGATGAACCATGATGTCAAAAAATGTAGGAACAAATAGCTTCTCAAGCGGGCACAAGATAAGATATCCTTCATTCTCCAATTCATCCAACTTTTCAATCTCGAAGACTTTACTACAAACCGCATTGAAGAAGAAACAAAGTCTAGTCAAAACGACCCGAAGATCATATTCGGCGATGCCTCGAATAGCTACCGGGAGTAGCTGTTTCATCAAGACATGACAATCATGAGACTTTTGGCCTACTAATTTCAAGTCCTTCATCGAGACAAGCCTCTTAAAATTTGAAGAATACCCCGAGGGAACTTTTGTGCCATGTAAACACTCACAAAGCTTCGTTTCTCATCCTTAGACAAAGTATGAGAAGCCTGGGGACAATAAGTTCTCTTCCTTATGGCCTTGGATGTAAGTCTTCGCGTATTCCCATTGCTTGCAAATCCAATCTTGCCTTCACACCATCCTTGGAACTACCTTGTATGTTGAGAAGCGTGCCAACAATACTATCACATACGTTCTTCTCCACATGCATGACATCAATACGGTGTCTCACATCAAGATTGCACCAATATGGAAGATCGAAGAATACGATCTCTTCTTCCATATATTTGTTTCTTTTCTACTCTTTCCAGCCTTACCGAAGATGACACGATATTTTTAACCTTTTCATACACTTGCTCCCACCAATGCCACCGGAGCTTCTTCATACTCTTGGCCACCAAAAATGCCTTCTTTAATCGACGATATGGGTGGCCCGTCTAAGAAATCTCCTATGTCCAAGATACACCGTCTTTCTTCCATGTTGAAGTTTATGGTAGCGTGTTCCTTCTTCACAAACCGGACATGCTTTATGGCCTTTTACACTATACCACGACAAGTTCCCATATGCTGGGAAGTCGTTTATAGTACAAAATATCATGGCTCTCATTTTAAAGACCTCCTTCTTGAAAGAGTCAAAAACATCGACACCTTCTTCCCACAACTCCTTCAAGTCTTCGATCAAGGGCTCAAGGTAAACATCTATGTCATTTTCGGGTTGTTTTGGTCCAAAAATCAACATAGACAAAGCATGATGTACTTTTGTTTCATGCATAACATAGGAGATAAGTTGTAAACAATCGGAGTACAGCCATGAACTATGTATGCTGCTAAGGCTTCCATAGGGATTCATGCTATCCGTGCTAAGGGCAAGCCTGAGGTTCCTAGGTTCTTCGCCGAAGTTCGAAAATAATTGATCGATCTTCTTCCATTGAGAAGAATCACCGGATGTCGAAGCCGTCCATCCGAAATCCTCTTATCTGCATGTCACCTCAGATTCTTTGCATCATTTTCATTCGCAAACAACCGCTTGAACCTTGGTATGATTGGAAGATACCACAACACTTTTGCAGGCCCCTTATCTGACTTGTACCGTGGGGTTTCACATATCGGACAACTCTGCTTCTCTTCAAGCTCTTTTCTATACAATACACAATCATTTGGGCATGCATGGATCTTTTTGTACTCCATCCCCAGTGGACAAAGTATAATCTTAGCATCATAGTAGCAATGCGGCAACACATTATCTTAGGAAGCATGTCCTTTAAAGCCTCAAGCAATTCTCAAAAACTCTTGTCGCTCCATCCATGACGTGCCTTCAAGCTTACCAATTTCAATACGGCGTTCAACAATTGATATTTTTAGACCCACGGTATAGCGGTGTCTCTGCATCACCGCACATATTACCATATGCACATATTACCATATGCATGTGATGCTTCACCAAGTGGATTCAAACATTCAAACAATCAAATGCTCCAACGGACAGAAGCTTCAATGGATTCAAGGCTGTTCATGACAGGTCACCATTCACAATGTCCACAAATATTATTTTAAAATAACTTCTGGACAGAAGCAAGTGGAGACAGCCTGGAAAGAAGCCCAACCATACTTTAATGCAGAAAACAAGGCTTCCACCTTCTAAGGCCGAACATCATAATGGTAGACATTCTTGAAGATCCAAGTTCGAATATTCAAATCGCAAACAGCTATGTTTAGACAAATGCACTGGAATTATTCGAAGCACTTACAACAGCTATATTCTCCATTGAGTTCGAACCTAGTGCTTTCCCAACGTCCATAAGCTTCAACTAGCTTATATACTCAAAGGGTTTGAACTCTACAATGACAACACGACAAGAGATGAGAGAATACACGAAAACGCGAAACACAAGTCCGCATATTCGAATGCTCATACTCGATATTCTTACAATTTACTCTCTGTTTTCAATGTCTACATATCTTAGAGAGTGAAATGAGTTGTATTGTACTTCGGTGTTTATCCATACACTTCGAGAGAGAAGATTCACTATAAAACATTCTATCTTTATATTCGTGAGTTACTCAAGATTGGGTGATCTTGAGTGGGAAACACATTGTGTTGATTACAAGGGAGTGAATCCTAGTGAGAGGATTACTTCGAGTGCGAGTGTGTAATCAAACAGTGTATTGATTACGTTTGTAAGGGAGAGTAAGTCCTAGTGAGAGGATTACTTCAAGTACGTAACGTGTAATCAAGTTGAAAAGAAGATAGTGGATTGAAAATTTCAAGTGGAGCTTGAGGACCGGACGTAGGTTAAGATGGGGCCGAACCAATATAAATCACGCTTTGCATATTCTCTTCCCTTATTTCTTACATTCCAGCATATATGTTTGAATGATTGCTTAACACTTTACAAATTATTATTGTCATTCAAACTACTTTCAGTAAGTTGCAGAAAGTTTTTAAAGTTCTAAGTTTTTAATCAAACACCCAATTCACCCCCCTCTTGGGTGATAGCCAAGTCTTTCATTTGGTATCAGAGCTAGGCTCTTGTTTAAAGGACTTAACAGTCTCAAGAGTTATCAAATGGCTAATTTTGGGTGCTGCTCGTTTTGAAAGGTTTTGACTTTACCATTCCACCACTTTTCAAAGATATTGATTTTTGGTTTTGGAAAGCTAGAATGACTAGTTTTATCAAAGCAACTGATTTTGATATGTGGAAAGTCTTTACAAACGTTTTTGACTTTACTCCAAGAAAGGATTGACAGAAACATATATGAAAATGTTTTCATTAAACATTAGAGCAATGAACATATTATACGGGTCTTTAACGAAAAAGATTTTGAGAAAATCAAATGTTGCTCTAGTGCTAAAGAAATTTGGGATACTCTTGATTCTATTTATACTTCTAACAATTGTGTTGAAGTTGAAAGTGTTGGACAGTTCATCTAAGACTATATGCTATACATCTATGGTGATGAACAACTAGAGAATGAAGAAGGAGAAATCATTGAATTCGACGAACAATTCCATGATCCAAACAACACTAAAGAACAAGAGAATGAGGATTCCCAAGAAGAGCTCATTGTGCACAATTGTGATCAATCATTATCTGGAGCTCAAGATGCACATATGGTAAACAATTTCAATTCTTCTTGTGTAGTTAAAAATGATTCGAACATCCGCATAAAATTGTTCCGCAACCATTTACTAATTCTATTTTGAAAAACAAACATGTTTTCGAAAATCATGTGGGAAGAAATAATATACAAATATGGGCCATTTGACATTGCATCCTCTAGACCAGTACAATTCTTGCAAACCGTTTATAATAAGCATCATTCTATTGTTTGCAATTATTGTGGTAAATCTGGACATATTTCTCATACATGCTATATTAGGAGAAATTATAATGTGAGAAATAAATTTGTCTGGGTTCCTAAAGGACAAGTAAGGTCAATTACTAACAGTCAATGACCCAAGTATAAGTGGGTACCAAAATGTCCATGTATGCAGAATGATTTGATTATTAATGGACATCAAGATGCAGAGAAGAGGAAGAAAAGTCCAAGAGTTTCTCATGAACCTACAAGGAAACTCATATCGCTTAGGAGAACTTGTGGAAAAGCCATTGCTCGAACTACATGGTCAAATCATAAGAAGTAATGGATACAAGCAAGAAAAGTATCTTCCACCTCAAGAACAAACTACCATAGAGTACCATTCAACTATCTTGAGGAGAACAAGAAAAGGAGAACCTCTCAAGTATCAAATAGAAGACTCTTGAAGTCTACATTTTCGAGAGAACTTTGCGATACCCATGGAAAGTCATATGAAGAACAAATGGGTAAGCAAAGCCAACACTCCAAGTACCTAAGGTAAAGGTATACAATTGTAAGACCTCCTTTCCTATCATTTGAAATATTCATTGAGGTTTTACATTCTATAACCTTAGGAATTAACATTGCAAACTATTTTTTCTTCAAAAATTGGGTTTTAACATCCCGATTCTTTGTGTTAATAACTTAATTCGTATGCATACATAATGATTTGAAAAGAAAGTATCTTCTTTATGCATAAAGTCATGATTAATTCATTGTGCTCAATTATGCTGAATTGGTTATATTCATAAGAGCACATGTGAATTTTTATTTCTACAAGCTAACAATGATTGGATCCAAGTAAGGTGTAACACCTAGGGTTTTCACAACTGTTTTTATAGCGTTTTGATCAGAGTTTTGAGCGACATAATTTTTTTCATAATAAGGAGTAACTGGATAACATTGATAACAGTGTATCTGGCTGTTCATAAGGCCATACATTCCTCCGAGTGTTTACATCTAACGTAAGTACAACAAAGCTAAAGCGTCTCCATCTAGTCTTCATGCTAGCTCCCTACCTTTGTCCTCGATCTACATGGCCTGCTTGCTTCTCTCCTCGGCACTCGGTCCTCCGGACCCTGAAGCTATAGCTGAGATCCAATTTAGCGCATTGGATCTCAGGTAACGGTTAACCTCATGCTTATAAACAGTATATGTACAACAGGTATTTCTAATTTTACAGCATTGATCAAGCCGGTACATCGTATGATCATTTAATAACAACTACACTAACATGTAACGTTAAGTCCATCTGCACCATTCACCTGTGCCACGATGTACGGTCGTGTCCTCAGCGCTAGGAAAACTCTAACGGTATTACTACATCTATAACCCGTGTAAAACTGTATGTATAATCGGTAACCCTGAACAGAGTCTCTAACCGTGAATGTATCTCGGTGACCCCTAACAGAATCTCTATCCGTGAATGTACCTATCACATATATGTATATGAGCAGCACTAGATTAGTGTTACAATTACCATTTTTCCCCTATACCCCTAATCGGCGGAATTTCGCCAGCACTTCGTTACTTTAACTCCCAACTTTCAGAAATTCAATCCCTACTATGTTTTTACCTCGTCAAGCATCTTTCGACGCAATGAGGCCTAAAAACAAGAATAGGAATTTATTCTCCTACTTGCTAGATCTATCTAACAATTCTACAACTACCGAAAGCTTAAAGCTCTGATGCGAAAAACTTACTCGAGCTTCGCTTCAGAATTTTCCAGAGCTTCTCTCTCTAGAACTTCTCTCTAGATTTCGGCTAGAGCTCTCAAAATGGTGTGAAAAATGTATGGAAGGGGTGGGGTATTTATAGGAGAAATTGGGGACATAAACGGAATTTTCCAATTTGATTTTTGCCGTCTTGATAGAATTTCCCGATCGGTGTCCGAATCGCGTAATCTCGGAAAATCTCAAAAATTCGAATTACAACTTTGAAGACATTTTCTCACTTATTAGAAATGTCCAAGTTAACCTAAATTTTGATTCCATATAGGGTTCCAATAGTCAGTCTGAAGTTCCTCGAAAAGCGTGCACGGTTACGGAATTGAATTCCGGAATCATCAATTCTGGACAAAAATTCACTGATTCCAAATACGTCCAGATAATTTCAAACTCATTTCCGAGATGTTGAGTTAAAATTTATTTTCTTCGAATCCAAAAATGTGACTATCTCGCATTTTTCCCTATTTCGTCTTATTAGGAAAATGCTCTACGGCCTCGGAATTGACTTAGGAAAGGTCTAATAGAAGATAAAAATCCACCGATCAATATTTTACCTTGACTTTGGAAATCTCATTCCTAGATCTCTAGATAGGATCCGTTTCCTATTTATTTTTTTACTATTCACCTTTATGAATATTTAATAGGTGTTTATTATTTTTACAACTCTTTATATATTATTTAATGCATTTTTTTTTCTTTTTTCCTTCCCCCATGGATGTCGGCAGCATATATATATATATATTATATTTTTTATTTTTTCTTAATTGATTATTAAATTATTATTTTAATTATTTTTACATATTTTTCATAACTTTTTCCCATTGGTCCATACTTGTATTTAGGCTCAAAAATACCTAATATCATTTATTTTTCTCAATAATTTCCAATTAATTAGTAAATATGTTTTTACTAATTCTTGGCCAAAAACCACTAATTTTAGGGTTTTAAATAATTATTCATGAATTTCCTCTGCTTAAGCTTAAGTAATTAGCCAATAGTTACCTAATTACTTTCTTATCAATAGTTGATAATTTTCTTATTTAGAATGCCTCATTACCTCATAACCTTGGCCCCGACATCTTTGTTTTCATGTCTTCGCATTATTTTAGGATTTACGAGGGTATTTTGGTCATTTTAATACTTTTTGGACATTATTATACAATTTCTCCAAGTTTGTAATTCAATAAATTACCTAAATTAGGGACAATATCCTTCCCTATTTCAAATAGATATTTACTTGCCTTTTTATAGCTTTCACGGGGTATTTATAACCCATAATGTATTTAGGGACCTATTTGCAAATTATCTAATTTCAAGGGAAATTATCCTAACAACAAGGTAAACTCAATACAAGGTGTTTGAGACCTTATATTCACCTATTTTCAATAGGTATATTTCCCAATTTTTGATATTTACCCTAAGTGTGATTTTTAGGGTATTACATAAGGTTGGATACCAAGAAAGAAAAGGATTTATACAGCTTTGTAGGATCAAGGAAAGCTTCTCAAAGATGCAACATAGAGAAATGATCCAAGTCTTGAGAAAGCTAAACAAGCTGCTGGATGTTGATGGTGAACATTGGAAAAGGAGTTATCTAATCAATCCATCTCAACCAAGCAAGCTTCTATGAGGATAAGAGGAATTACGGTGATATCTAATTCTTGCCTCTTACTATGATTATATGGAATTCATTTTTGGTTTGTCTTTGGTTAAGTTAAAAGGATTTGAAACTTATTCAATTTCAATCAGAATTTTTCTGTCAAAGCCAAACTCCAGTTTAGAAATGCAAACTCAGTTTGAATCCTCCGAAAATGAGTTAAAAGAGTTTACAAGTATGTAAACACGAGCCTGCAGATGCAAGCTCGAGTTTTCCTCGGCGGGAAGCCTTTTTGAATGAAAACCAGTTCTTAAACTCTACGTATTTTATTTTGGATAGAGTTTGCTACTTGTCAAATGTTGCAAACTCGAGCACGAAGAAACGAACTCGAGCTTATCCATTTTGTGTAGAGTTTACTATGTGGTTTGAAAGATAAAGAAGAGTTTTACAAAACATGAATAGTGTCAAACTCGAGCCTAAGATTCTGAACTCGAGCCCGACTTTTAAATTGAGTAAAGTTAATTTTCAAACTCCGAGTTTATGTTTATGCTCCAGTTCACGTTTTGAAGAACTCATTTATTTTGAATGACAAAGCTCAAAACTCGAGCTTAGATTTATAAACTCGAGTTTGGTACCTGAGAAATATTTTCAAACTCCAGTTTGTATTTCCAAACTCCAGTTTGTCTTTCTAAACTCCAGTTTGAGTCAACCATGTTTTTGAAATGATATTGCTCGAAATTTGTGAAATCCTACTGTTTGATCTATATATTCCATATCATCAATTACTAATATTCCCAACTCTATTTAATCAAATTGTTAGTGAGTTTCTTTTGATCAAACAAGTGAATTTGTGCATTATTTTTTTGAGTTTATGATTTTGAAAATGCACAAGTCTAAAATTTGCTTGGATTTCAATTCACACTGTTTTGTGAAATTGCCCACAAATGTTTTGAAAACATATCCATACTTTGATTTCATTCAAATAATGTTTCAAAATTGGAAGTTAACATTGTATTCTGAATGTTGGATATGCTTCAAACTTGTCTAGTTGAGATTTCCCTATCATTCACATATTGATCTTTGATATTCAATGTGCTGCTTGAACTCCTTTGTTTAATTCTCTAACTAGTTGGACCTCATGTCTAACAAGTTGTTCATCTATGAGTTTCAAGCTTATTTTCAAGAAAAGAACTCAATTTGTGAAACTGTTATTGACCAAGTTATTCCAAGATTTATAAATGTTCATTAGTGCATTGAATGATAATGCATTAACCATTAAAGGAATAACTTACTAGGATAAAATTCTGGAACTCTAGTCATTTGGATTAATGAGTTTGTGCTTTATCATCCTGAATCCTAGTAGTCATTTTATTACTTGAATTACATAAACTTTGTCTTCATCCATCTTTGAGTAACTATATTCAAATTCTTGCTTTGAATGTTCATATACTTTCAAGACTCTTTTCTAAAAAGCAAGTTTATCTCTTGTCATAGCAAAGTCATTGTGCTCTATTGTGTCACGTATGTTTCGTTAATGCGTTACCTTCACGACTTTTGCTGTTTGAGGAAAATGTTCAACATGTTCTCTTAATCTTGAAGCATTTTGATTTATTCATTAAACATGTTGACTTCCACCATGTTTAAAGTGAGCATTGTTTTCAAGCATGTTTCGAAAATGAACCTTTCATACATTAAAAGTTCAATTTCACAATACATCATCAATGATTTGAAAGAACATTCAAGATTTGAAACAATTTTCATATTTCATTCTTGAAAAATCTGATTTCATACATGAACTATGATTTGATAAATGCTTATCATTATGGATAAGATTTTCTATGCTCATTGATCAAACTTACTTTCATTCTATCAATGACATCTTTTCGCATAAAGTATATTTCCAACTTGTCATTGAGAAATAATTTTCCTTTTGGTATCATTTATTTGTTACCCTTAGTCATGCATTCATTAAGGGGAGCTTCACATTCACATGTGTTTTACATCTTAAAAGCTCATCTCTTTTATTGGAAGAAAACTTTTAAGCATTCTCATCAACATCTACTATCTTTGTATTAGTTTTGATGATGAATTAATATCATATTTTCCTTTCATTATCCTAATTTGAAAATATCATATAGAAAGGGATATCTTGATATCATGCTGCACTAACAAATCTCTTTGGCAAATAAAGTGTTCAATTTGTAGCAGGAGATTCTGTTTTGTGCTAGGACATTCCTCAACATACTACAAGGAGAAACTATTACATTGAGGAAAGATGTCTCAATCACACCTGAAGTTGTGATTTCCTTTACAAAGAAGAAGAAGATGAAAACGAAAGGAAATCAACAAGAGGGGGTGAATTGGGGATTTTAAAAACTTTTAAAATAACTTTGTACCCAAGCTGAAGCTAAACGTAAAGAGATAGGGAAGAAGAGCTTGACACAGAAAGTTTATCCTGGTTCGGTCTAAACTCTTGACCTACGTCCAGTCCCCAGACTCTCTGGGTTTTTCTACTATCACTTAACTCATATACACACTCTGTACTCAAGGATTATCCTCTCTCTAGGATACACTCCCCCTTACAAGTTGTAATCTGAAATCCCAATCTCCAAGTCCCCTTGACTTGAGATTTTTACAATGGATGAATAATTTGTATAAAAGCTCTCTCACAGAGAAGATATTGATAAACACTGAGGCTCTTTGTATATCAAATACAATACAGAAAGAAAACTGAATGTATAAGTAACTCTTGAGCTTGCTTTTCGTTTCTGCTTAATCTTTCGTGTGTTTCGAAGTTTGTAATCAGCTCCTTATATAGTGGTGAGTTGCTATGTGACCGTTACTTCTCAATTTTGCATGTTCTTCATTTGAAATTCAGTTTGATGAGTATTATAACCGTTGGGTTCTGAATTTTGGCTGATTGAATTCCTAGATGCGTGAAATCATCGCTTTCGATTCTTCGCGCTTTATTCAATGTATTGTTTGATCCAACTAATACCTGAAACATTCTCAATATAGAGTGGTTAAATATACATTTGAATTCTCTAAATGAATGCAATCAATTCGTATAAATATGGTAAGTTTGTAGTTCAAAACAATCAGGATGAAACCAGTAACGATCATATTTGCTGTCGTCCTAAACTCGAGTTCTCCAAGTCAGGCTCGAGTTCGTAAGGTTTTTAGAGTATCTGGTTTATCTTCTGTGAGAGCAAACTCTGGAGTTTGATGTAAACTCTGGAGTTTGTAATTTGTTTCACCATGTGAACTCGAGTTCACGAAGGTAGGCTCGAGTTCGAATGATCTCTAAGCATTTTGTCGTATGAGCACCTGAAGTAATATTTCACAAGCTAAGCAGGCTCGAGTCCATTAGTGATTAGGCTCGAGTTTAACACTATTCATGCCTAAGAGTTTTTTGGTCATTCGAAAGAGTGGTGGAGCACGAATGCAAACTCGGAGTTTGTACACTTGCTTTACTCTCTTCAGATGAAGGGCTCGAGTTCATTTTCTAGGACTCGAGTTCAGCTTTGTTTATTCCATGGCTTATTGAAGTGAACTGGAGGTTTGAACTTAAACTCTGGAGTTTTGTAAAGAAGAAAAACTTGGGAGCTCTCTGCCAAGGAAAAACTCGAGCTTGCAATAACAGGCTCGAGTTTACCTGTTTTGTAAACTCTTCTTCGTTTTGTCAAACCATAGAGTAAACTCTACACAAAGTGTTAGGCTCGAGTCCATATACTTGGGCTCGAGTGTTCATCAATTTATAGCCATAGGAACAAGCAAACTCTACTCAAAAAGATAAACTCGAAGTTTAAAGAGATGCATTTTAATTGGAAAATATTCCCGCCATGGGCAAACTCGAGCTTGTCTATACAGGCTCGAGTTTACTCATTCGTAAACTCTTTATTATTATACCATGGGAGTTTAGGCTCGAGTGTATTTACTCAGGCTCGAGTTCGTCATCTTGAGATAGCCCGATGAGCTCTGTTTGCAGCAAACTCGAGCTTGCCTAGTTAGGCTCGAGTTTTTCGGTGACAGAATGATTTTGACTGTTTTGTCACTTTAAAACATTCATACTTGTTTACAATTGTTATTAATCATCAAAATACATAGAGAACTAACATTCTCCCCCTTTTTGATGATGACAACACTTGTAAACAATTAACTCCTTTAAAAAACATTGTTTGATCATTTGAAATCATTGAAGCATAAGTGTTCAGTGTAAATGCATCAGAATTAGATTTTAACATTTAAACATTGATTCTGATGATCGAGTTAGCGACTTGACATAAAGCATAATACATATTGTCATATTGCATAAGCTAAAGCATTCAATGGTTTACAAAATGACATTAGAGTTTCAAATATACATATAACTCAAAAAAAAAATGATTGAAACATTAACAACTTGACTCCTTCTTCACTAACTTCACTCCTTCTTCACTTCAACTCTTCTCCCCTTTGTCATCATCGAACAATGGAGGATTAGATGGGATAGAGGTTGGTGAAGAGTAGGATCATGGGTAGATGGTTCGGGGCTATGGAGGTTGAGATTGGTACATAAGTTGGTGGAGGGTCCGAAGAGCTAGGTCCAGCGAGAATTCATGGAGTGATTGTGTAAAATTCTGTCCATTTTGTCATGGAGGCTAGACATAGACACCAAAAGAGTGGAGATGCTCACTGAGTGATCTCCAATTTGATCACCGAGGCCTTGCACTTTCTCTTTGATAATCTCATGTTCAAGAATGAGATCTTCTTGTGCATCGATGAACTCCTCATATCCTTTCTTGACTTGAGTAAATTCTGATTCTATCTTGGAAGAAAGATCGAAACAACTTGGGCAATGTAAGTCTTGATTCTTTCATCCAAATCGGAGGAAAGGATTGTGGTGGAGGTGGTGCACTCGAGCCTCTTGAACTCTAGATTGAGTAGCTCTGGTTCTAGCGGTCTTGATGGTGCTCTGGAATGATCACTTCCTTGATCAAAGCTTATCCTCATTAAGTTTAGGATATCTTGGCCAAACTTTCTTGGTTTTTCGGGTTTCTCATTGGCGGTAAATACCATACCCTTTCATGGAACATAATCACCGAAATGAGACGGCAAAGGGTATCTGAGATGTTTTTCTTCCATGGAAACGAAACTTGAACATCTCTTTAAAGATCCAATCTCCTATGTTATGAGGGACTTGATCTATGATAGAGGCAAAAATAGGGAAGTCCTTTTTGGCAAAGTGA
Organism: Acacia pycnantha; assembly: GCA_025563575.1. NCBI lineage: Eukaryota > Viridiplantae > Streptophyta > Magnoliopsida > Fabales > Fabaceae > Acacia > Acacia pycnantha. The sequence continues at coordinate 146,605 of JAMWYP010000397.1, read as the reverse complement.
GTGAAATTGCCTCCCTTTTGGACTAGGTTTCTAGTGTATATATACCAAGCAGCTCTTTGCTTAGGGGGCATTGATACTAGAGTGAAATCCAGAGTCTCTAAAGCATCAGGTACAGGCTCATCGGGTCTGAGGAGTGAAAATATTTGCCTATTTGTATATTTTGGAGAAGCAACAGGAGGGGGATTTTAGATTTGGAGGAGGGAATTAAGGTATGCAGCGGTGATGGTTACTGTTTTCCTCTAATGGTTGTGGTAATCCTTTCCTCAACCAAATTTCTATCCTCATCCAATAAATTATCACTTTGCATACAATAGTAAAAGGTTTTAACAAAAGATGGACTATATGAAGCTCTAATGGATATGAGAGGTTCAAATTGTCTAAGCCAGTGGGTAAGATCAAGGCTACATTCCTCTTTTAAAGCATCTAAATTGACATACACAGAGGGGCAGAAACTCTTAGCCTCATAATTCTCTTGGAATCGTATGGCATCCTCACCATGTAGAGTGACATCCTCACTAGAGAATCCCTTAGGTATGGAGGAATGATTGTAAATTTCAAATAAGGCTGGGTTTTCTCTAGATACGAGGAACAGTGTTGTTGGTGATGGAAGGATGATTGAGCTTGAGAGCTAGTTTGACTCGTTGTGGTCTTTCGAGACTTGTATATCTGTTCTTTGCCCCTTCGAGGTGGTGTGTCAGCAGTTGAAGCTTTCTTCGAGGTATCCATCTTGACTGTGGTTATTGGAGTGGCTTGGGTCAAGGGAATACCAGGAATTTGCTTGTCAATTCCATGCTTGAATCGTTTGGGAAACGATTTTGCCCTGGGAGGACGCTGAGAGATTTTCGGTTGCTCAGTTTGGGGTTCTTGAGGATCAGAGGATTTGGAATCTTGAGTTGCAGATCGTTTGGAAGCCATGTTCTCTGGTTTTCGTCGAGGAGATTGAGAGAAGTTTTGGGAAAAATTAGGTTTAGGCTCGAGGGTGAGATAAAGTGAAGACGAGCGATCGGGTTTTAAAGAAATTTTATCGACGCAAACTCAAGTTCTCAAGTGTAGGCTCGAGTTTGTGTAACGGTACTTACCTGGAATTCAAGAGTGTATGTGTGAACCCTTGAAGTTTCTTGCTAGGCTCGAGTCGATCACTTTGTAGGCTCGAGTCTGTCAGGTTCTCTGAGCTAAGTTGCTCTCTGTCTCCCGCGAACTCGAGGTCTTTAACTAATAGGCTCGAGTCTGTCTGGTTCTCTGAGGTGGATTGCTCTCTGTCTCCCTCGAACTCGAGTCCGTTTACTTATAGGCTCGAGTCTGTCAAAATCTCTGAGATGAGTTGCTCTCTGTCTCCTGCAAACTCGAGTCCGTTCACTAATAGGCTTGAGTTTGGCGACCTGAGATAGTTGCATTTCTTTCTGGTTCTTTCGAGCTCGAGTCTATCTTTGGTAGGCTCGAGTTTGTGACAGCTTTACTTGCAGTCGATTGTTTGGAATTTTGATTTCAATACACATCCTGCACAAAACATATATACATACTCCGATGCTTAAGTTAGTAAACAATAATCATTAAAAACATAACTAACATTCAATTGGGTAGAGATTACTCACAACTCATTGGGATTTACCATTCCCAATTCTCTTCTTATGAACACAAATTGTTCTTTTGCTAGTGGTTTGGTGAAGATATCAGCGAGTTGCAAGTGAGTTGGGATGAACATGACTTTGACATCCTTCTTTTGAACATGATCTCTTATGAAGTGATGTCTGACATCAATATGCTTGGTTCTAGTGTGTTGAACAGGATTCTTTGCCAAACTTATTGTGCTTGTGTTGTCACAAAGAATTGGGATTTCTTTGAGATGAACTCCCAAATCACACAATTGTTGTTTGAGCCAAAGAACTTGAGCACAAAGAACTTAAGGCAGCAACATACTCAGCTTCAGTGGATGACACAGCCACTGTGGTCTGCTTTTTGCTGAACCAAGATACTAATGAACCTCCAAAGAACTCACATTGACCACTTGTGCTTTTTCTGTCAGTCTTGTATCCTGCATGATCTGAGTCAGTATAGGCTACTAAGTGTTCAGGTTGATCTTTGAAACCATAATCCAAGAGTCTTTGTATCGGCAAGATATCTAAAAATTCTTTTAACATGTTCAAGCATGAGACTCCATAGGGCGCATTGGAATCTAGCACACATTCCAACATTGAATTGAATATCGGGCGACTTGTTTGTAAGATAGAGTAATGATCCAATCATTCCTCTATATTTAGTGATGTTGAAGTCAGCCATTATTGTGGATGAAGCATTTACATCCAAAGATATGCAAGTGAGCTAAGTTGGGTTTTCTTCCTTTGTAGAGTTCATAGGGAGTTTTGTCCAATTTCTTCCGGAGATATGCCCTGTTTGATATGTAACAAGCGGTGTTCATAGCATCGCCCCAAAACACTTGAGATGTTTGGTTCTCATTTAGCATTGATCTTGCCATTTCGGTAAGCACTCTATTCTTTCTTTCAACAACTCTATTTTCTTTGTGGGGTTCTTGGAGCCGAGAAGTTATGATTGATTCCCATACTATCACGAGAATTCTCCAAAGGCATGATTCTCAAATTCTCCACCATGATCCGTACGAATACCCGCAATAGAGAATCCTTTCTCGTTTTGGACCTTCTTGGCAAACACAATAAATTGATCAAATGTTTTATCTTTTGATGATAAAAGAATGACCCATGTAAATCTTGAGAAATCATCTACTATAACCAATGTATAAAGATTGCCGCCAAGGCTTTTTACTCTAGTTGGTCCAACTAAATCCATATGGAGTAATTGGAGAGGTCTATTAGTTGATATTTCTGTTTTCGACTTGAAAGAAGATTTGGTTTGTTTACCTTTTTGACATGCATCACGATCATATCATTTTTAAAAGAAAGTTTTGGTAAACCAATAACCAATTCCTTTTACGTAGTTTATCAAGTTGAATCATATTGACATGTCCTAAACGTTTATGCCATAACCAACTTTCATCAAAGTTACCAACAAAACATTTTTCGAATCGAATTGTTTTTAGACAGATTAAGAGTGTAACAATTACCTTCTCTTGGAGCTCGAATAATGCTTTGGATTTAATACTATCTAAGGAGAGAGCATCCTTACTTACAATCAAACATTCTTCGAATCAAAGATGACTAGGTTTCCTTTGTCCGTGCTTTGACTCACACCGAGGAGGTTGTGACATAATCCATCCACAAGATAAACATCTTTGATTTGAGGTCCATTGCTATTTCCAATTTTGCCAATGCCAAGCAATTCTTTCGGACTCATTTCCACCAAATGTTACCTTGCCACCTTCCTTATGTTTGATTGAAGCAAATTTGGATTGGTCTCCAGTCATATGTCTTGAGCATCCACTTGTCAATGTACCACTTATTGGGATTTGATGCTCTAAGACAAATCTGCATAAAAAGAGATATCATCTTTTAGGTACCCAATATTCTTTGGGTCCTTTTGGGTTAGTTTGTGTCTTAGGAATCATATAGGATCCCTTAGGCACCCATTGATAGTTTCCTACAGGTTTAATTGATCTATCTTTCTTATGAAAACATGAAGAAGTGGTATGACCTTTTCTATTACAATAGTTGCAATGTGCAAAAGGATTTGAGGTATGGACAGATTTTTGAAAATAATTCATGTAAGATCTTTGTCCATGTTTCTTTTTGCCTTTCTTTTGTCATAATCGGGCTTGTAACCAATTCTGATTTGTCATTTGTAAATCTTTCTTTGTTTCAAAATTACCTCAAGCATTTCACTTCCTCTAGTGAATTTTTCAAGAGTCTTTGTAAGGTATTCATTTTTCTTTTTCGAATAGAACATTCATCACATATGATATTTTCAGAACCGAAAGATTTTCTACTTCTTTGTTCAAGTGTTGTATTCTTCCTTTTAAAACAAAATATTTTTCAGCAAGTTCATCAAATTCATTTTGAACAAGTTTGTATTCAGTAGACAATTCATTATAAGTTGGTTTTGCATCATGATTAGAACAAGTAGAGTTTTCCTTTTCACACGCGAGAGATAGGTGTAGGAATCGTTTGAGCTTGTTCTTCTAATAGTTTGATTTTTCTTTTTGAAAATAAGAGCTCTTTTGCGGTTTTCTTAAATTCGGTATAAAGAGAATCATATGTTGAAGATAATTCATCATAAGGTAAATCGAATTACTTACCTCTTCGTTGTCGATTCCTCTTGAGCCACAAGGCGGAGATTGGCACTTTGTTCCTCTTACGCCTCATCTTCATCGATGAGTTGTTGCCCCATATAGCTGATACATAAGCTCTTTTCTTGAACTTATTGAATTTCTTCTCTTTGTTTTTCAGCTGAGGACATTCTGATTTGATGTGGCCTGGTTTCTCACATTCATAGCATATAATTGGTTTCTTAGTTTCTGTGCTAGAATTTCCTTTGTGAAACCTTCTGTGAGATTGGTCCTTTTTGTAGAATTTCTTGAATCTTCGGACCATCATTCCTAGCTCACCATCTTCATCTTCATCTTCATCTTCTTCATCGTCATCTGATTTTACCTCTTTGATGGTTTTAAGAGCTATTCCCTTGTTCTTGACATTGATGTCATTTAGCCCTTTCTTGAATTTGATCTTCCCTCATACTCGAAAAGACTACCAAATAATGCTTGCTACGGAGGCCATTGATTCGCCTCGAGATTCTTCAATTGCAGTGACCTTGGCTTCCCATTCCTTGGTGAGAATATTTAGTATTTTCCTCACTTGGGCAGGTTGTTCATATTCTTTTCCCAAGGCAATGAGTTGATTGATCAGGTGAGTGAACCTGAGTTGAAATTCACCAATAGACTCTCCGGGCTTCATCTGCAATAAATCATATTCAGTTTCTTGGGAGTTCGACATCGCTACAACCGAGGAAGGAACATAGTTTCCTTTCTCAAAGACCCTCCACAAACCAAACTCAGAGGCCATTACATAGACCCTGAACTTAGCCTTCCAGAATGAGTAGTGTTCTCCATTGAAACCTGGGGGTCGGTTGATTGAGGCTCCATCGGGTAGAATTCCTTCCATTGGATCTTTTTGTCTAGGATGTTAATCCTTCAAATTGACAACCTCACTCTGATACCAAATGAAAACGAAAGGAAATCACCAAGAGGGGGGTGAATTGGGGATTTTAAAAACTTTTAAAATAATTTTGCACCCAAGCTGAAGCTAAACGTAAAGAGATAGGGAAGAAGAGCTTGACACAATGGATGAATAATTTGTATAAAAGCTCTCTCACGAGAGAAGATATTGATAAACACCGAGGCTCTTTGTATATCAAATACAATACGAAAAGAAAACTGAATGTATAAGTAACTCTTGAGCTTGCTTTTCGTTTCGCTTAATCTTTCGTGTGTTTCAAGTTTGTAATCAGCTCCTTATATAGTGGTGAGTTGCTATGTGACCGTTACTTCTCAATTTTGCATGTTCTTCATTTGAAATTCAGTTTGATGAGTATTATAACCGTTGGGTTCTGAATTTTGGCTGATTGAATTCCTAGACGCGTGAAATCATACGCTTTCGATTCTTCGCGCTTTATTCAATGTATTGTTTGATCCAACTAATACCGAAACATTCTCAATATAGAGTGGTTAAATATACATTTGAATTCTCTAAATGAATGCAATCAATTCGTATAAATATGGTAAGTTTGTAGTTCAAAACAATCGGGATGAAACCAAGAACGATCATATTTGTTTGTCGTCCTAAACTAGAGTTCTCCAAGTCAGGCTCGAGTTCGTAAGGTTTTTAGAGTATCTGGTTTATCTTCTGTGAGAGCAAACTCTGGAGTTTGATGTAAACTCTGGAGTTTGTAATTTGTTTCACCATGTGAACTCGAGTTCACGAAGGTAGGCTCGAGTTCGAATGATCTCTAAGCATTTTGTCGTATGAGCACCTGAAGTAATATTTCACAAGCTAAGCAGGCTCGAGTCCATTAGTGATTAGGCTCGAGTTTAACACTATTCATGCCTAAGAGTTTTTTGGTCATTCGAAAGAGTGGACTGGAGCACGAATACAAACTCTGGAGTTTGTACACTTGCTTTACTCTCTTCAGATGAAGGGCTCGAGTTCATTTTCTAGGACTCGAGTTCAGCTTTGTTTATTCCATGGCTTATTGAAGTGAACTGGAGGTTTGAACTTAAACTCTGGAGTTTTGTAAAGAAGAAAAACTTGGGAGCTCTCTGCCAAGGAAAAACTCGAGCTTGCAATAACATGCTCGAGTTTACCTGTTTTGTAAACTCTTCTTCGTTTTGTCAAACCATAGAGTAAACTCTACACAAAAGTGTTAGGCTCGAGTCCATATACTTGGGCTCGAGTGTTCATCAATTTATAGCCATAGGAACAAGCAAACTCTACTCAAAAAGATAAACTCGAAGTTTAAAGAGATGCATTTTAATTGGAAAATCTTCCCGCCATGGGCAAACTCGAGCTTGTCTATACAGGCTCGAGTTTACTCATTCGTAAACTCTTTATTATTATACCATGGGAGTTTAGGCTCGAGTGTATTTACTCAGGCTCGAGTTCGTCATGCTGAGATAGCCTGATGAGCTCTCTGTTTGCAGCAAACTCGAGCTTGCCTAGTTAGGCTCGAGTTTTTCGGTGACAGAATGATTTTGACTATTTTGTCATTTTAAAACATTCATACTTGTTTACAATTGTTATTAATCATCAAAATACATAGAGAACTAACGAAGACTTCTTGAAGTCACCGAGACATATTCTGAGAAGAGCCGTATGAAGGAAAGGAGAAGGATGGAAATGATCTCATACAAGAAGAAAGCAAGCAAATGGACGTCATTGATCTTTCATCAATTTGCAAAACCTACATGAGCATTTCGAACCTTATCCTTTTATATTCAGAAAATTCTGCACATGTTTGGTATTTATATGCTTTAATTGTGAAAGATGTTTTTGAAAATCTCTCCAAACTCATTCAAACTTGTTTTCATAACAACATCTCAAGTTGCATAATATTAAGAATGAAAACAATTTCCAATTGGGGAGAGAAAATCAATTCTTTGATTCATTCTAATTTGCTTTCCTATTTGTCTCTCTACAAGCATCTCTTCTTTAACTTAAACTTTTTGCTAATGACAAATAACGGGAGAGAATGGCAAGAAAAATATGTTGGGTTTATTAGTTATTCATATTCATACATATTTTTCTTAAAGTATTTGCCATCATCAAAAGGGGGTGAATGTTGGTTTTGATTAGTTTTGATGATGTCTTATATAGAAGCCATTCTTAAGAGCAAAAGGTTGCATACTACATTTATCTTCTACTTTGACTAATTCTTATATTTAATGTAGATGCAAAGTTTAAAACAGAAGTTGGAATGAAGCTTCATCATATTTGAGCTACAATGGAGTATACTTAAATGATGAAGAATGTTGATTGAAGAAAGAACCTCTTGCACAATATAATGAGAATATCATAATATCAAGGAAGCAAGAAGTTATCAAATGATTTTGGGAGTAATCTAGAAGAAGAGAAGAAATTGAAGAAGGAATAACTTGCAAGAGTAAATACCCTTTTGGTCCCTGAAAAACACGGATGCCCTTTTTGGTCCCCGAAAAAAATAAGTCACTTTTAGTCCCTAAAATGGAAAAATAAGGTCCCTTTTAGTCCTTTTGATCATTTTTTTGTACATTTTAATCCTCGAAATTCAAAAAGGTCATTTTTAGTCCCTAAAAAGGACCAAAATGACATTTTTTTTACTCAGGGACGAAAAGGGTCAAATGTGTTTTTCCAGGGACCAAAAAGGGTATTTACTCTATCATTATTCAAGTTCATATATTGATGCTAGAAGTCTCCAAGATCATATGGAAGTTGGAATGGGTCAATTTGGAGTAAAAACCAGCAAAAATCAGTTCCATGATGATCAAACTCGAGTTCATAACTTGCAAACTCGAGCCTATAATGTCTTCAGCAATTCGTGCCTCGGACAAGACAAACACGAGCCCGTATACTCAAACCTCAGTCCGCAACTCCAAACTCAAGCCCATCATTAGCAAACTCGAGCCTGTAATGTCTTCAGCATTTCGGCATCTCTCGACAAGGCAAACTCGAGCCTGTAAGTACAAACTCGAGTTTACACCGGTCTTCAACATTTCAGCAACTCTGTTCAACGTTTCACTCAGGCGACGTCTGTAATTCAATGATATCTTCCAAACCAGAGATCGGATTGAGGTGAAACCAGTGGCATATGAAACTAGACTCCCAATACGTCATGTGGATATATAATTCAAGTCAAAAGGAGTTTAGATAAAGGATCTATGAATTTATGAAGTTGACAGTGATATTCACGTCACACAGCATACCAACCTTCAATGATTTGCGTGTATCTCAAAAATGACAAATCCAATTGAGCTGAAATTTGTGGCATTGGAAAGTAGACGCAAAGGGCTTTCCATCGCAAGTTGAACCAATGAAAACTGAGTTCAGACCAGGGAGATATGGCCCTCGAAAGTGGACTGTATTTTCAGGATGTTGGAGGTTTGCTATCAGGTGAAGCAAACTCGAGCCTATTAGTTGACAAGCTCGAGTTCGCGGGATTCAGAGGAAATGAAACTTCTGCAGAAAGCCAAACTCGAGCCTATTAGTTGGTGGACTCGAGTTCGCGGGTTACAGAGCTACTGTGTCGCGAAAATCATCCAAACTCGAGCCTATAAGTTACACCTCGAGTTTAGACAAGACAGAGCAAAATATGAACTTGAACAAATGAAGTTAAATGCTCGTCTGTGATGCTTCACCAATAGATTCAAACATTCAAACAATCAAATGCTCCAACGGACAGAAGCTTCAATGGATTCAAGGCTGTTCATGACAGGTCACCATTCACAATGTCCACAAATATTATTTTAAAATAACTTCTGGACAGAAGCAAGTGGAGACAGCCTGGAAAGAAGCCCAACCATACTTTAATGCAGAAAACAAGGCTTCCACCTTCTAAGGCTGAACATCATCATGGGAGACATTCTTGAAGATCCAAGTTCTGAATATTCAAATCTGCAAATAACTATGTTCAGACAAATGCAGCTGGAATTATTCAGAAGCACTTACAACAGTTATATTCTCCATTGAGTTCGAACCTCAGTGCTTTCCTCACTTCGAGAGAGAAGATTCACCGTAAAAATTCTATCTTTATATTCGTGAGTTACTCAAGATTGGGTGATCTTGAGTGGAAAACACATTGTGTTGATTACAACTTGTAAGGGAGTGAATCCTAGTGAGAGGATTACTTGAGTGCGAGTGTGTAATCAAACAGTGTATTGATTACGGTTTGTAAGGGGGAGTAAGTCCTAGGGAGAGGATTACTTCAAGTACAGAACGTGTAATCAAGTTGAAAAGAAGATAGTGGATTGAAAATCTCAAGTGGAGCTTGAGGACTGGACGTAGGTCAAGGATTGGGCCGAACCAAGATAAATCACGGTTGCATATTCTCTTCCCTTATCTCTTACATTCCAAAGATATATGTTTGAATGATTGCTTAACACTTTACAAATTATTATTGCCATTCAAACTTCTTTCAAGAAGTTGCGAAAGTTTTTAAAGTTCTAAGTTTTTAATCAAACACCCAATTCACCCCCTCTTGGGTGATAGCCAAGTCTTTCAACATTAAGCCATCGGTGATCGAATTCAGCCATAACATTTTACCTTTGCAATGTAATTTAGTCTTTCCCTCCGTCATAATATCATATATGTGTTTCATGACGTAAGGGCCACATAAGTTCGATTCTCGGCAATTTTACTGGTCTAAAAAGAACAAGAAATATATAAGAGCATATATAGCTTACTCGACCAAGTTCACAAGACAGTTATGCCATATCCAAATATGTACTAACCTTCGGTTGGTACCATTTAGGTTATTGAGATCAAACCCACCACGTCTTTTTTTACCGTTCTTTGGAAGGTCGTCATGCCACTATCATCAAAATCACAAATTTATCGGTAATGTTCACCGAAAATTCACAACAGAGATTTCGACAAGACAATCAAAATGACATTCTTACTTGTTGATGATCTGCTTTAACGTAGGCGATGGATCGCTGTGAGTGGAGCATAAGAAGATAACAAAATGCGACTCCATGTTCATGACGACCAACTGATAGTGGTTGCTGAAATTTCAATACAGCAGTAAAGTACTCAGTGATATATATATATATATGTAGCAGAATTAAGTGAATTGCAGACAAGAATTGTGATATATATGTACCCGAGCCGAGTATGGAAACAAGTACACCTTTCTTGGAACTTCACACACCCTCTTTGATATGTACTCTGTCTCATTTCCTTGGATGTTGTACTTGCATACACCGGGCACAAGAATCCAAAATCCTCGATTCGCCTGTTGAACAAGTTTCTCATGCACGCACCTACAAGAATGACATCGATCGGGGAATTAGTATATATGTATGCGTGTCTAAACGGTGCATTTAAATTATGTAATCAAGGAAGAAGATACTTACTTCATAAATACTTGAACACATGCACTAGTAACCTCCCGTCCGAGAAGCGGCATGGACTCTACATCTTCATTATCAACTAAAAGCGGTTGAGGATGATCGAGGCCTACTACTTCATTGACATGCCACGATTTATCTTTAAACCATCTGTTGGCTACCAATTCGGATATTTTTTCCTTCGCCGTCAAGTTAGCGGTAGGGGATGGAACTTGAGTAGGGGGTGAAGCTTGATGAGGGGGTGAAGCTTGAGGAGGGGACGAAGCTTGAGGAGGGGATGGAGCTTGACGAGGAGTAGAGACATCTACAAGCTTCACCGGCCAAGAGATGAAGGTTCCCTTGACATCACTCACAAGCTTCACTCATAAGTTGGGAGAGGGACAGTGCGGCATCAATGATCACCTCTTCAACCGACACTCGACTTCATCATTATCCATTTATTGGTGGTGTACAGCTTGATCCAAAGTTGTGGACAGTCCCTTTAGCAACCAATTGTCTATGACTATCACGATCCTCCACATACGAGATGACAAGGTTGCTCTGACTGTCCAACAATGCAGCTCCCTCTAGTGCTCTGCTGCTACATAGGTGCAGCTGAAGGTGTCAAGGGATCCACACTGCTCTCTGGCCGAGAGCTCAGGAGACACTTCATTTTCTGATCCATTTCCTCCTTCATCTTGCTCATCTCAGCTTGAAACATTGCCCTCAATGTAGCTTCTCCGCCGCAAGTGTCTGATCCATCTCCTCCCGGGTAACCATACTTTGTCTGTGGCGTTTTGATTTACCAAAGTATTGCTTTAGGCCTACCCGTCCTCCAATCCCCTTACACGCCCGAGTGATCTCGCTTTTCCGGTCGCAACGGTCGAACATCATTCCTCCCGTCCGACGCAAAGATCCTCTCGCTTCCTTCGTTTAAGATCTTCCTGTAAGATACGTATAACGAGAAGCTTAGTAATGAAACATGTTTAGTAAGTAAAAATGACAATATCGATACTTACAATTCTTTCAAGCAACTACACGAGTTTGTTCACTCGTGTAGGTGCCGCTTGGCTATTTCCGAATATACAACCACAACTCCTCGCGACGTATTGGAGATGGCGGTGGTCAATTACCGCAGAAGGATTGGATTCAGCTTCATCTTCCAATCTCTTCTGCTTGGCTGCCATCAAATATTTTTCGGCCTTTTCATATCCGCCGCGAGAAGCCCCGTATGGGCAATCATTCTTTCTCCCGATCTCTTGGTATTTTTTCCTTCTTTTCTGTGAATTAGGATTGAAAACAACTATCAATTATGAATTACAGCTCTAACAGAAATTATAGAACTTCTGCTTGATATGAACGTCAAACATTAGTCAAATTCACTTCATCAAGATTCAACATTTTACTTAAGGAAGATGTAGCATTGTAGAAGAAATTGGGAAAACCAAAGGAAAGGGAGTTGCGAAATTGCCGCCAACTCGGTCAATTCATTCATTCATCATAATTGGTTCCTACACACATATTAGAATAACTAACTAACTACTTGCACCGAAACCATTACACGGTTAACATACTAACTAACTAACACAACGTCTAACCATATTACACAGGTTTACATATCGACTTGCATGGAATTAGGGCATGCTTTTCTGATGCAGGACAAAGGAAGGAAATGTATACTTCTATTCACACACCAAACCATTTAACTAACAGGATTAGATGTACACAATAACATTCACATATCCTCACAAAGTTAATAAGCAAACAAAAGTGCAAACAAAACTAAATATAAACTCACCGGGGCTTGAGAAGTGGTCCATGGTGAACAAATTGTTGCCAAATGTGTTCATCAATAAATTTGTACTTGTGCCGGGGTTTATGGTCGCTTCACCTCGGTAAAAATATACGTGTTAGCTAGAAAGGTCTTAAACTTCCTGAACCGTTCAGCACAATAAGACAATGTTGAGTCTTTCAACTTCTCAGAGTCAGGGACGGTGTATGTAAGCCGGATAGTGTCCCAAATAGGATCCTTTATTGTGCTTTGGTCCACATTTTTCCACTCATCAATCAAGATGCTAACGTTGCTGCATACTAGAGAGCCGAAAAAACTAGTTTATGTGGTTTTATTAGGACCGAAAGGTTGCAAATTGTCATCAAACTGAATCTCGAGCTTCGTCCCGAATTCCGACTAAGGGAAACCTCCTCATTCGTGTGCCGCTTCTACCATGGCATGCACGGCACCGAGGAGGCTCATTGTGAGATGAAGAGGGTTCGTTCGTCGACCCACACCGGTCAAAGCGATGATCTGGAGTTCCGGGAACACGAGTGGAATCGTTTTCACCGTTCATTTTCAAGAAAGTGAGAGGAATGCCCGAGCAAATGAGGGAGTAACAGAGGCTAACAGTGCGTGGGGCGAGGAAGAGAGGTAATGCAACGGAAGGGTTTTGCAACGTGAACAGGGGTTCTTCGGTGAGTGTGACAAAAGCTTCCGCGAAGAAACGTATATTTGGCGCCTCATTTTTAAGACCGGACAAATGAGTATATACGGTCTTAAAAGATAACCTTTAAGACCTATCTTTATATAACTCCGGCCTTAAAATTAATTAATTTTTTATTTAAACTTTAGTACCTACCTTGTAACATCCCATTTTCTAAAGCGGAATTTTTTCGGTAGCCTACTCCTGCTGCTGCTTATCCCTAGCACCGATCCGTGGTCCTCCGGATCCTGAAGCTATAGCTGAGATTCAATTCACCGCATTGAATCTCAGGTAACGGTTAACCTTATGCTCAAATAGAAACAGTATATAGACAACAGATATTCATGACATAACAGCAACATCTCATCAGAAGTGTGACACGATGAGAACATAAGCACGAAGCAAATATGTAAGGTCCTACACAACAACATTGTGACACGAGACAGGACATAAGCATAAAGCGGTATGTAAAGTCCTGCACATATATAGCTGCACATTACCCCGTGCCACGAACACGTGTCCTCGGCGGTAGGAAAACTCAAAGCGGTATTATCATGTCTTATAACCCGTACAAGGCTGTATGTAAAGCGGCGACCCTAAGCAGAACCCCGGGATATGAACGTATCTATGACATATCTGTATATGAGAACTATAGGATTAGTGTTACAGTACGCGTCCGTACCTTCGTTGATGTACGCAGATGTTTCTGGCGGATCGCATTTTCGACGGAAAACGGTTTGTCCGACAATGCACGTTGGACAGCGTAACGGCAGCGAGATTAAGATTTCGACGTCCTATAAGAGTAATATCACTTTCATTAGTGATTTGACACAATAATCGGCATTTTAGGTAAAAATTACCATTTTGCCCTTCTACCCTATTGGCGGAATTTCGCCAGCACTTCGTTACTCTGACTACTTTTCTTCCCAAAATTTCGCCAGAACTTCGACGCAACTATGATTTTCGAAAATAATGACTAAAATAGCCCTCCCATATGATACCCAATCATACTTGAAATTTAAAGGCTATTCTAACAAATTCTACCCTTACTTTTGAAAAACTGCGAAAGCTTTAACTTTTCGGCGACTCGATCCCTACTATGTTTTTACCTCTGCATATTTTTTCAACGCAAACAAGGCCTAAAACAAGAATAGGAATCTCATCACCTACTTCCTAAATCTAACTAACAATTCTACTAACTACCGTACTAAAACTAAGAACTCGAACTTAAAAACTAAAGCCCGAAAGACTTACCCGTTGAAGATCTCCGAACAATTTTCCAGGGCTTATTTGCAAAAATTCCGAGCTTCTCTCTCTAGAATCCTCTCTCTAGATTCGAAAATCTCAAGAGAATGAAGTGAGAAAATGCAAAGGGAGGGGGGTATTTATAGAAACGGTGGTAGGGTTTCACTAGTCGGATCAACTTTGTGAGAAGCGATCTGGACCGTCCAACACAACTTTTGGAAAAACCCTTTCTCCCCTTTTGCTTTCACACTAGGCCGAAAATTCAAGGGTCTTGGCCAATGGGAGGTGGCCATGTGTCACCTTCCGAAGCTTTCAGACCGATTTCTCCGATCGGTACCCGATTCGCGTGATTTCGGAGAAATCTCAAAATTCTGGATTTATAACTCTGAAAACATATTCTCACTTAGTAGAAATGTCCAAGTTAACCTATATTTTGATTTCATATAGGGCTCCAACAGTCCAGTTGAGTCTTTCTCGAAAAATTTATCACTTTAATTAATTATATTATTATTATAATAAAACTTATATATTAAGTTTTCTTTTATTATTTTTTTTTCTCTTTTTCTTTTTTTTTCTGCCTTTTTTCTGCCCTTTTTTTTTATTTCTTTTTTTTTTATTTTGATTAATTATTTAATTAATTATTTAATTAATTAAATAATTATTTTTACATAATTTTTACAGAATTTTCCCATTGGTCCATTCTTGCATTTAGGCTTTAAAAATACCTAGACTCAACTATTTTTCTCCAAAATTTCCAATTAATTAGTAAATATATTTTTACTAATTTTAAGCCAATTACCACCAATTTTTGAGCTTTACACAATTATCTCTTAATTTCCTTTGTTTATACTTAAGTAATTAGCCCAATATTACTTAATTACTTTATTATCACTTGTTGATAATTTTCTTAATTATAATGCCTCATTACCTTCATACTCTTGTATTAACATTGGTATTTTCATGCCTCTTGCATTTTTAGAAATTACAAGGGTATTATGGTCTTTTTATTACTTTTTGAACCTTCTTATACAATTTCTCCAAGTTCATAATTTATTAAATTACCATAATTAGAGGTAATATACTCTCCTAATTCACTTGGTCATTTCTTGCCTTCGGTATTTTTATAATTTCTCTAAGTTAATCACCCTTTACATGGGCATTTTGGTCATTTTGGCAATTTGGCCCTTAAACTCCATAATTTCTTGCAGAAATTCTACTTAGAAAATAGACTATAATTATACAAGACCGGAGATTGAAATTTCACTTATCGAAATATCCAACTTTTATTTATAATATTCCGGATAAATATCCAGATATTACGGGCTGATTTTAAGTCCAGGTCTTAAAAGTCTAACTTTTAAGACCGGTCATTGTAACTCTGGTCTTAACATTAATTAATTTTTTATTTAAACTTTAGTTAGGCTGATTTTAAGTTCGGTCTTAAAAGTCTAACTTTTAAGACCTAGGTCATTCTATAACTCGGTCTTAACACTAATTAATTTTTATTTAAACTTTAGTACTTGCCGTGATTTATGTCCGGTCTTAAAGGTCTAACTTTTAAGACTGTCTACTATATATGTCCGGTCTTAAAACTTTAATACCTTTATATTTTAATTTTTCCGTATTAATTCAAGAGTGTAGAAAATATAAGTCTAGGCGTATGAGATTTCTCCAAAAGTAATTGATATTTCAATTCTTTTAATAACATTTTAAGACCGGTTGTTATTTTAACAGTGCGGATAAGACCTATGAAAAATGATCCAAGTATAAGAAGTTCTTTATATTTACAAATCTGCCACCGGTCATAGTTTTAGGAGCGGTCCTTCGTTAGTCCTGGTCTAAATGAGGCGATCTTAATGCACTTTAGCGTATAAGAAGTTCTTTTTATTTACAAAACTGCCACCGGTCACACCTTTAAGAGCAGGGCGTCGATGATCCGCTCTAAATGAGGCGGTCTTAAATTCCTTTTTGCACTAGTGGCTTTGCTTCTGTGTTTCAACTTTCAATCTTGTTTTTCGGTGGTATTTTACGTAGTTGTAATTTTGTCCAAGAAGGAGGATTTGCTCTTTGATGAGATTTCTATTAATTGCGGTGGCTAAATCTCTTTTCTCCTAAAGCAATTAGTTGATTCTTTAAGCTTGGATCCTTAAAGGGAGTATTATTTATCTAATTTCTTATTATTTTTCATTTTAATGATTGAATTTAGGTTTGATTATTATAATGGTTCGATGTTTCATACAATTTGGGAGATTGGATATGTTTAGATTTGATTTTGTGCACTTTGAATTTCATTAGTAATAATTTCTTGTATATGACTAGGTAAAGCTTATACTTGAGATTGTTATGAAAAATATTATGTTTGTAATCTAAGGGTTCTTGATTACTTGTGTTGATGCATTTAATTAATTTCAATTGCTAGAGTTTTTATTGGGTTTTGGTTAGAGGAATTAAGGCTTGCTAGATGTAGAGATTTAATTCACCCAACTCAAACTAGCTCAAAGAGTCTTTTAGGCACTTTTGTCAAACAAGCACACTCTTATTATCTTTTAAAACAAGGATAGATAAAATTCACTGTTCTACGAGGTTTTATCATACTTTTCGAAACCAATTTCCATTTCATTCCACTTTATTCCAAAAATCCAAAAATATTAGTTTTTAAAACATTTTAGTTTAATTGCAACTTAGTTGATAAATAAAAAGCTCAAAATCCTTTTTAACTTGTTTTATGCTAATTATCATATTTAGTTGCTAAGTAATTAATAAAAAGCTCCTTAAGAGACAATATGAAATTGCAATCTAAATTGATTTGATTTAATTTTGAAGAGGTTACCAAGACATAAACCGACATGTTATCTTCAGTTTCTTACTCTTCTCTTGCTTTGTAAAACAAAAGATGTCAAAACATTAAAAATGTTATGAAAATATGGAGAATACAACAAATTAAGATGAAGGAGATAGAAAAAACAAGAAAGAATTGGAGAGAAAGAAGAAGCCATTCTCATTCATTTTGATGTATCCAATGTGAATAACATAGCCTTTTATTTATAGGCCTTCAATCTCAAGAGAGTTACATGAAATAAATACCAAATTAATTCACCTAGGACTTATGCGTGCACAATTAATATGTAACTTTTTATTTATGGTATAAATATTGCTAAAAAATCATTCATTAGAAAGTCATAAAGGCATGGAGGGTAGGATATAAAATGTCAAAAGTTGGGAGAGGTTATGAACATCACATAATCTAATATTTAAAATAAAAAAAAATTTGTTTTCCAAAACCTTTTTTTTTTAAAAATTTTCAGAACACGTGACCAAGGCACATTTTTTTTTTTAAGAGCCAAACCAATTCTAATACTTCCTATGTCATAAATATAAGACCTAGTTTTGAGGTGAACTTTAGTTCTAAGTGTAAGACATATTTTCATTTATATATATATATATATATATATATAACTAATTCTTCTAACTTATAAGTTGATATATAATATAATGTTATACAAAATTATTTTAGAGAGATTATGTCATATATCTTAAGGATAAAGACCAATTTTGCAAAGTTTTGGGTTTGGAGTACCCGTTACCAAGTTTTGTTGGTATAATTTACAAATGTAGCAATTTGCCCATAATTTATATTTTGATATAATGTTATACAAAAAAAAACTTATTTTATTTGCTCCTTTTGTAAACTTAGGGCAAAAATGATACCAAGAAAACTTATTCCATTACAAAAATGATATTTAACATATATCTTATAATTAAATAATTTCTTTAATCACCCCAAATAAAATAAATAGATAGATCTCACATTAAGGAACAAAAGTGTACAAGAAATCAAAACAAAACCAAAATGATCGATATTCTCAATTTGGCATTTTGTATGCTTGGAACATAGGAAAAATACAAAAAATGCCATCACAATTGGTAAAAGGTAAATAAGTATATTGAATTTTTGATAAAAGAAGTATATTGAATTTTAATAATTCCAAAGGGATTGATTTGGAATTTTAAAATATTACAAAATTTGATAAATTACCTAACTACTCTTAGTTTTATTAAAATAAAAATAAAAATCCTCAACCCCATTTTCAATTTGTTGGAGCTCGCGCCGATGATTTGGAGGCGGCGGCCATCACCGGTGTAATATCCCAATTTTTGCTTTACTAAGATTCCATGTACAATGTAGTTATTCATGGAAATATAACTTTGGGATATAGTGTGATAAATTGAATATTTGTGTAAGTTGTCTTAGCCATCAAGGCTAGACCAAAGCATTTATGGTGCAAATGCCACATGTCAAGCAAGGGTGAAAAGTTGATCTTGTAATTATCTAAATGTGCATGTGTCCTCACATCAAGAAGAGCATTAAAGACCTCTTGAAGGGGCCTAGATTTCGGCTAAACAAGGAATGAAAGGAGATAATATGAAGTCTTGAAGCAATTAACATATATGGAATAAAAGTCAACAAGTCAAAAGGAACACATATCAAGTTAGGAAGCAAGATGACACCTTGGAGGGACACCTAAACAAATGACTATGGTGTCATCGGATTTTGGAAGCACCTTATTTGAATTTTTGTGCAATTTATTATCAATTTTCAAATATTAGTAAAAATTCTGGCAGAAAGTCAATATATAAAATCCGAAAGAAGTAAAACTAAAGTCAAAAATGGATAATTGACTATTTAAATGTTTTAAGGATTATAAAAGAGGATAGGAACCCTTTTTAAATATTTTTGGGAAAAAGAAATTAGTAAATAATGTTAGTGCCTTATAAAAGGAGAGTTTTCATAAGTGATGAACATTGTTTATACCGTATAACTATAGGAAATTGTCGTTGCCGAAGACATTAAGGAACTAGGAAATTTTGACATTTGGAGTTCGGGTAGTAACTCTAATCTTTCATTTTCTGTATGTCTTTATAATGTATGTTTGAAACATATTTGTACACTACTAGAAAATGCAAAATTTGTGGCGGAATTTGCGAGGGAACAATTTTCCCTCGCAAATATTTGAATATTTGCGAGGAACCAAAATCCTCGCAAATCGCAATTTTGCGAGGAACATTTTCCCTCGCGCAAATATTTGAATATTTGCGAGGAAACCCTCGCAAATCCAGCAATTTCGAGGAACCTATTTTCCTCGCAAAATTAAGTCATTTTGCGAGGGCAAATTTCCCTCGCAAAATAACTTAAATTTGCGAGGCAAACTTGTTTCCCTCGCAAAATTAGGAAAATAGGTTCCCTCGTAAAATGACTTAAGTTTGAGAGGAAACTATTTTGCCTCGCAAAATTGGCAAAATTGGCTTGGGACTTTTTTTTTTTTTTGTCCTTGCCCAATTATCTTTCAGGGCTCACTTCTTCTTCCAACCAAAATGCCTGCTTTCTCTCACCCTCACACACCACCTCCCTCCCGATCCCTTTCATTTCCCTCACAATGTGCGCACCACGCTTCCATCTCCGCCCGCCCCGCCGCGCCTCCGTCTTCGTCACCGCCACACCTCCGTCTCTTCTGTCTCCGCCGCACCGGATCTTTTCCACCATGTTCGGTACAAATGCCGAAACCCAAACCCAAGTAAGCCAAGCCCTATCACTACAATCATATCGATGCTCACCGATAGCTTCACCGTTCTCTTCTTCTTCTTCTTCTTCTGCTCTCTCTCGGGTGATGATTTACGTGCCTTTTCCTTCTCGATTTGGTCGGCTCCTCTGTTCGTTGATTTTACGGTGGTTTTAGGGTCTCAGTCATTGGAGTGAGCTGCGAAGAAGGGGTTTCAAAATATTCTAGTAACATATATCTTACTTGACTAGTTTTATTAATTTTTATTATATTCGAGGGTATTTTTTTTTTTTTTTGCTCGAATATTCGGAGGGTATTTCCACAATTATGCAAAAATTGATGCGTGGATGTGCGGCTGCGGTGGTCTTGAGTTTGGAAATATCACCTTGTTGAATTATATTTAATTCACTTGATTTGCTTGCTCTGTACTGATTACTTGCGGAGGTATGGGGGTAAAGCACGTGTTTTTCTTTCTTATGGTTCACTTAACTATTTCAAGAATGGTCGCTTAAAATTTTTATTTCCTTTACCATTTCTTCTAGCACACTTATATTGGAAAACTAGTATGACTTGTGAATAATCTTGGTATATTTAAGGGTTTAGGGATTTCCATAGAGCATAATCTTTTCCCCTCATGAAAATGTATACATGGTGTATTTTCCTCCTATTGTTCGTTTGAACTACTTGTCTTGTTCCATTCTTTTAACAAATTCAGTTGTCTTCTGTGTACATTTTAGGAGGGGCTGTATTATAATAATTGGCACTTCTGTTTCATACTTGGAGGATCCTTGCCAATTTCTATATGGTGAAGCGTGGCTTTTGCATTTAATTTTGTGAACATACGATTAGAGAAGTTTGGATATGATGGGGATCATTTCTCGCGAGTTAAGTCATATTTAGATTTTTTTCATGCTAATTATTGTCGGTAATGATTTTCAAGTTACACTAGCTTCTTTTTGGCTGCAGTCAGACTAATAGAAAACCACGTGAAAGTATGAGGCTTATCGTAACTACTTTTATTGGAGTGATTTTGGATTCTTCATAGGAGTATCATTCCCAAAATTGTCAATAACAAAGGTTTGACATACTTTACATTTCTTCATTACATTCACGGCGTACCTTGTAAACGAGTGAAATATTCAAATATTTAATGTTGATGTGATGCCATTGTAGTTATGAATTGAAAACTTTGACTATGATCTTCTTGTTGAATCTCCCATATCTCTCTTGTTTCTTCATCCTTCTAAGGGTGCACCTTTTATTTGAGTGAATATTTGAATACTCTTTGATGATGTGTTGTTATTACATTTTTGTGGGACACTAACGGTGATTATAATTTTGCAGTTGACTCTTCCATATAGCCTGCTTCCATCCATTGATCTCACTTACATTGAAGACAAATATACAGGTAGCAATACTTGGTCTTTCATGAAGGGTTCCAACAGAAGCTCATCACAAGATCAATCATTGATTGATTCATCAAAGGTGCACTTCTTTTCCTCTCATTGTTTATAAGGATATTCATACCATCTTCGATTGAGGGGATGAGAATAGATGCTTAGGCTATAGTTATAAATAAGTCTTCAAATTCATCCAGATTATGCACTTAAAGTATTATTTATGAAGGACGATACGAGAGGCGGTGGATTTCACTTGTCTTGCCTCACCAAACAAAGAATTTGCATACCAAATATACTTTTTCTTTACATACCAAATTTAGTTTTGACCCATTATGGTTAATTCCTTTTCTTCCGCATTCCAATTCCAATTTCCTTAGAAATCATTGCCAACATACCATATGGGCCTTGAATATCTTTGGGAGTATTTTTGCCAACATATTTGGAAGCATGCCTAATGAACAAAACAGGGTGTATTTATGTATTCCTAACGAACCCTTTTTCTTGTATTTTTATATGCTATTATTGAAACAGACCTTTCAAATATAGTGTTGAATATATGTTGCAAGCACATCTTGTAGATATGTTACAATAGTAATTTAGAGGATGAAAATAGGCTAAAGCAACTTGAGAATAGCAAAAGGACTTTCTCTTTCCCCATCCAACTTTTTCCATTGTTATAAATCTTGTTTTACCACAAATTCTTTAAATAGTAGGCCACTTGTATTATTATTGAAGAATTCTTTTTTGTTATCATATAATCATATTCATATTGGAAAAAAATATGTTGTCAAAATTTATACTGATCAGATATTCACTCTATATTTACTCGCTTCTCTGCAGATTTGGGTGCCATCAAATCCAAGAGGTGCAGAAATGTTAACTCCTGGAATAGTTGAAGCTGAGTCAGACTTTTACTTGCGTAGATTGTGGGGTAAACCTAGTGAGGTGTGTACGCTAAAAACATTTCTTGTCATTGTCTTTGCTACATGACCTCCAATTGTTATAAGAGAAATTGCTTTCTATTTTATTTTATTTTTCTTTTGATTCTTCTATTATTTCTAAATGTTTTCCTTGTTGGGGTGTGATTGGTACATAGAGTGAGTCTCTTTCGGGGAACAGAATTGATGCAACAGGTCGAGGTCTTTGTTGAACCTTTTCTGACTATTAATAGAACTTGTTAAAGCGTGGCTAAATGTGTATGACGACACTTCTAAGGGACTATGTTATGAAATAAACTTGTTGTAGACACCCGCGTTTGAGAATGAAATGAGTTTTGGAAGAATATAACATTGATAAGTAGTTTGCTAAATTTTTTAACTCCAGCTTTATTTCATGTTTCATAGTTGTTCTAAAACTAGTCAAATGAGTAGGCCTCCATGTTGATGGATATCTAATTTATGTTAAAACTTTTCAACCCAACAATTCGCATAGTTTCCTAGGAGTACTCTTTCCTATTGAGCAGCTGCTTATTGGTGATTAAAACTAAGTGCAAGAGTACATTAAAGAGGTTCTCCCCTTCCCCTCTGTTCATGTAATTTGCTTTGCTTCATTTTCCATTCATTTCGCCTATATTAAAGTATAAATGCAAATGGTTCATTTTGACTCCATGTTAGTTATTAGTTTATGAATTCGATGACCATCAATCTTATCACAATCCCTAAATAAGGAAGAATTCATAACGTATTGAAGTATGCAAGTTTGATGATGTTGGCTTGCACTAAATGTATTTCTTACGAGTATGGATTTCTCATGTTCGCCAACCGCATGAGATGTTTCATTTCTTGTTTGATGTTGGCAATGTGTAACTTATAGTTTTGTTGGCCTTCTTTTTCATGTGTGCTTATATTGTGCATCATCATTTATTTCTAAACATTGAAGGTCATGTTGCTGAAGACGTGTTTCATTGGCAAGCAACAATTATGGGCCCTCTAGACAGTCCTTATCTTTGGAGGCGTTTTCCTAGTTACAATTCATTTTCCTCTAGATTATCCCTTCAAGCCACCAAAGGTTTGTGATTCATTCACTCATTTAGTACTAATTACCGATTTAAAGATTCCTACTATGTCATCGAACACTTATTGTCCTTCTCAAAACTTTATTACTTTATTGGTGAGGGATGTATAATAGAATATCTGAAATAGGTTTCCACCAAGTCTTTGGTACTAACATCTCTGCTTCAATTTGTCCAGTTCTTTAGCTAAAATATTCAGTTTTTAGTTTATTGTTGTCACAAAATTTATATGGACTAGAAAATTTGCGGTAAAAATATGGTGTAAAACACTTTGGGAAGAAAGGGTCATAAATGGAAAATATTTTGTGATGATATTAAAACAATAGTTCATTCGGCCATTGATTAGTTGGTTTTCTTCATCTGTAATTAAAATTTCATTTTCTATTTATTATCTTGGATTAGCTTTCTTTATCAGTCCTTTAATGTTGTTTTGTTTTTTCATGTCACACTGTCCATTGATGTAAAGCTTCACAAAAATGAGAGGTGAGGCTTCTTCCAATTTCCTTTAAAGGTTCTGCTACATCATATCTTCTATAGTTTGCAGTACTTCCTAGTTTCAGATTCTTTATTTTGTCACTTGCACATTCTTGATATCATGCAAATGTAAATTATGAGGTCAAGTTTTCTGTAGATAAAATGTCAGTGCTCATTCATTAGTGGTAATTTGCATGGCATTTCAGGCATTAACGTGATGGCAGAAGTGGCAGAAGTGGATGACCGTGGTGGTGATGACAATACTGGTGATGATGATGACCAGACTGCTGCTATTTAGACTTCTTTTTAGTTCATTTTGGTCACAACATTATAATTTGTAATATTTTGTTTTTCTTGTTATGTAAACTCTTATGATTGTTATAATTTATTTTTATGATATATATATAAATCTTTTTATTTCTTAATTTTTAATATATTTTTTTTGTAATTATTTTATTTTATCTGATTTTTATATTTTTTAAAAAATAAATTGAAATTTGCGAGGAAAATTTTTTCCTCGCAAATCGCAAAATCTTGGATTTTGCGAGTGAAACCTTTTTCCCCGATTTGCGAGGGAAAATGGAATTTTCCATCGCAAAATGATTTGCGAAGCCAATCTTTGCGACGGAACTTTTCCGCCGCAAACCAATTTTGCGACGGAAAATAGCTTTTTTGCGAGGAATTTTTCTACCGCAAAAACAGTTTTCTTAGTAGTGGTATAAGTCCCAATCAGTATACGCTAGATCGGGGTTATGGCCCGATCAACTTTCTCACGACTCGGGTTGTAGCCCAATCACGACTTTGGTTGTTGCCTAGTCAATTTCCTAGCGTTGTGGTTATGTGAGTTTGTTTATGGTTGTTGCTTGTATTATTTTGCGGTTGTTGATGTACTTATAGTTGTTGCTACATATTATTTGTATTATGATTGTTAATGTTGTATGCTGATGTGGACTGTGTTGTGTGGTTAACTAGCATATATTATGTATATGTCGAATGTGAAATTAACCTGTTACTCTGAGATTAAACTATGAATCTCATATCTAATTAAAGAGACAGCAAGTGGATCTGGAATGAAAGGCAAGGCAGAGATGTAAGGTGGTTGATGAGACATGGGTGGACTCGGGAGGAGTTTTAAATTATTATTTTGTTGGACTACATTACTTTATTAGTCGAATTTATTTATCTTACATTTTGGGGATAGATGTATATTATCCCATAACGGATTAACTTTAACTTACAACCCCAATATGCATTAACCGATAACCGAGTAATGTGTATAAATACGTTTTATCGCGTTTACAACTCTAATATTGCTATTAACAACTCAAGTATCAATATTGATGACTTTTGCGATATATATATATATATTGAGCTATCGTGTACAATTTTAGTATCGTTATTAATAACTCAAGTATCCATTGGTAACTTTTGCTTTATAAATTCAAATATATATATATATATATATATATATATATATAAAGCCATCGGAGCTCCGGTCATTAGCCGCTGCGCGAGCTCCAAAGATTCGTCGACAAGGGGTTGAGGATTTTTATTAAAAAAATTAGGGGTAGTTAGGTAATTTCTCAAAGGTTGCAATATTTTAAAATTTCAAATCAGTCACTTTAAAGTTATTGAAATTCAACCTACTTATTTATCTTTTACTAATTTTGATGACATTTTTCAGCCTTTTCCCTTCCAAACTTGGGCCTTATGCAACATTTAATTTCACCCAGCAGAGATGATGATTATTTCTCTTAATATATACCTTTAGTTTTTCTGTAAACATGCATATTTGGTACTCGAGCAACTTTACACAGTATTTTTGTTTGATCTCTTAATTATAAAATATATCATAGGGTGCTTTTACTCAACTTTCCCCAAACAGATGTTCAAATGCAAAAGTAACTAATTTTGCGATATGCCAATATTGAAAAAACATCATCATATATTTCAAGGTTACAAGTTCCACAGAAAAATAAAACGAAAAAAGAAACATCTCATTTAAAGAAACAATGATTACAATTTGATTTAACAATTATTCAAGTAGTTAGTGGTGTCACTAACATTTTTGATAAAAGAGGTCTTGATTTTGTTAAGTTTTACCACCACATCCTTCATATTAATTCGGGCTCCAAGTAAATCAACGCAGCAATGTAAGGCCAACTCAAGAAGTGGTGATATATGTGACAATATGATGTCAGCATTTTGATCATCTCTTGGCAACAAATTGGCATCTAGAATATTAATGATGGAATGAGGTGTTGATTTGCTAACCCAATCTTTCAAACTCAGACCTTAAACAAACATCTCATCTGTTGGTTTCTTTCTTGTAAGAATTTCCATCAAACAAATGCCATAACTATATACTATACGTCTCCTTTAAATGAAATGATTCCTTCGATCCATACTCGTATGTCAAGTTCAATCATTAATAAAAAAGCATCATGACAAAAAACAAAGGATATATGTTTGTGGTTTTTTTATTTCAGAAGTGCAGATAATCACTTGTAAAAAAACGACAGATATTTGTTGGTAATATATAGAAATAAGGCTTCATAAAACATGGAGTAAAAAGTAGAAATTAAATAATTATACCTGGTGCCATATAGCCTATTGTAGCCAAAGTCTTAGTATAAATTTCCATCTGATTTTCACCCAACAATTTGGCAATACCAAAATCACTGAGGTGAGCCACCATATCTTCATCCAACAATATGTTGCTCGGTTTTATGTCACAATGAACAATTGGTGTAGGAGAACCATGATGAAGATACTCCAAAGCAATGGCCACATCAATCATTATGTCCAACCTTTGCAAGACATCTAAATAATTGTTATGAGAGTACAACCATTTGTCAAGACTCCCATTTTCCATGAATTCCATTATTAGAGATTTGAAATGATCATTTGAGCAACTACTAACGATCTTAATAAGATTGCGGTGGCGTAAATTGCACATGTCAAAACATTCAACATCAAAACTTTTTGATGATTGTTCCATGTCTATGTCAAACACTTTGACAGCAACTATCTTTTCATTTGGAAGAACTGCTTTGTAGACTCGATCCAAAACTTCCCCTTCCAAGAAGATTACTTTCATCAAAATCATTTGTTCCACGTAAAAGATCATAATAAGATATCCTTGTGGTTGTCTCAAAATTTATTAAATCCTTATTAGTTGAATCATTAGCATGACCTTTCTTATGCTTTAGAAAGACTATGCATAGAACAAGAACCAAAATGACAACCAAGATAGGCAATGAGCATTTTACCAACAACATAACTTTACTTGAGTTATGCTTGTTTCCTTTCCTACATGGTTGAACAAGTAGTTGAGGCTTCCCACAGAGACCTTCATTCATCATAAAAGAATCAGCTGCATTTTTTTCAAAAGAACCACCATTTGGAATTTCTCCTTGCAATAAATTGTATGAAAGGTTTATGTATTTCCAAATAGACAAGTGACTCCAATGATTTCGGAATCACACCAGACAAGTAATTTTTAGAGAGATCCAAAGACTCCAAGCTTACCTTGCCACCAAGTGATTCAGGTATAGGTCCTTCTAATTTGATATGAGCCAAAGATAGGTTTAACAAAGTTTGCAAGCCACCGAAGGTTGTAGGGATGTTTCCTACAATTTGATTTCCTGACAAGTTCAAGAGTATAATTGCTTTCAAGTTTGATACCTCAGGTGGAATTCTTGCACTCAATGCATTGGAGGATAAATCTAAGACTAATATATCTTGGAGACTCCAAAGAGAAGAGGGTATCGAGAAATCAATTTGTTAGAGCTTAAATCCAACTTCCGCAAATAAGTACTTGTGAAGCAGCTTGGAATCATTCCGAAAACATGTTGTTGGCTAGGTACAACTCACTCAAACTTTTTATTTGGCACAACTCATTTATGACGGGCCCTTGCAATCTGTTGTTGCTAAGACTTAAAAGTTGAAGGCTTTGCAGTTTGTTGATTGTATTTGGAATCAATCCATTCAAAGCATTCCCCTCAAAATATAGTGCCATCAAGTTTGTTAGATTCCCAAGTACATTGGGTATACTACCACTAAATTTATTCCCTGATAAATCTAACACAGTGAGCTCAGAAGCATTTGAAATGATGTTTGGGATTTTCCCAATAAGTTGATTCTGTCCCAACTGCAATGACTTCAGGTTGGGATGGCCAATTCCCAAATTTGATGGGAGAAAGCTAGAGAATGAATTAAGAGCGAGGGAGACCCAGGTCAATGCTGAAATGTTGAAGATATGTGAACGAAAGGGTCCATTAAAATTATTCACTGAGAAATCCAACTCTTCAAGCTTATCAAGATTTCCTATCTCTTTGGGTATAAAACATGGAAACCAAAAGCTGTTGGATAATTAACTCAAAAAATACTAATGGATGATCAAATATATTGAAAACTGACAAAACAGGAGTAATATATTTTGTGTGTGGAACTTACATGTGTTTCAAAAATTTTAATTCACTTCTCCATATAAATACAAGAAAACTCCAAATATATTATTACCTCCGTCCCTAATTATAAGAGCAATTTAACCGATTTTTGGAGAATTAAGGAGAGGAGTTAAATTAGTTAATTTTACTCATTTTCCTAAAATATCCTTATATAAATTTAAAATGACACAAGTTGCCCTAATTATAAGTGTTTCTAATTTGTCTTACGTTAAATATCCATGACATATTAGTTTATATGTATATTAGTTGCTTTTTATATAGCCATGTGTATACATATAGATCTAATTTTCTTTCCACACGCTTTCTAATTGAAATAATGGTCTTGCTATATAAACATATATGTGTGTATATATGTGTGTATACATATAGACCTATCTACATACATAGAGACACACACTCATATATCTACACACACACGTACACATATATGTTTATATGTGTGTGTGTTCACACATATATATCTACACATATATATTGACACACATAAACACAAATATACATATATATGTAAACACACATATATATAATGCTCCTAATAATAAGTATAAATAGGGGTATTATAGGAAAAAAATTGACAAAAGTTAAAACTTGCTCTTATAATTATGACCAAAACTAACTCTAAAATGTACTCCTATAATTAGGACCGGAGGGAGTATTAATTTCGAGTCCTTTCAAATGTTTGCTAAAGTAATAAGTCTCCATAATTAAATACAGGAAAGTGGGGAAAAAAATTTCAAACATGCGTGAAATTTGCTACCACCAAGTAATTACATGTGGATCTCAGCACAAATCTCTTTTATCACTCCTTATGTTTCACATATAAAATTATAAAAACTTTTTGTGGCAAGGATTCCATAGCGTGTGATCTTTATAGAGCATTGTATAAAACTACAAATAGATGATGTACCATTCATGTCTGAAATATTAATGTTATAATATATATAGTACACTACTAGAAAAGCATGTCCTGGTTTTTTAATTTATTAAAAGTAGGATAGCAAGGAAATATTAAGTGAGTGTGGAGTGTGTGCTTGAAAATATCATTAAAGCATAAAGCTTACAATAATTTCTTTTCATATATATATTAGTATGTTTGAAAGAAATATTAAACATGTGATAAAGTTAAGAAGCTCAAATTCCTTCTGCAATTATAGATTCCGGCCAAGGTGAGTTACCCAACTCCCTTTTAATCTTCAATATCTTCTATTGCAATTGTTTAGGAATTGCTAAAGGGTTAAATTCTTATTTTCGGAAAAAGAGAACCTTAGTTTCTTAAAAAATGTTTAATGGCTCATAAATCACTGTTTTGGGGTTTACCGAAGTTTGACGGAATTGGGGTAAACAAATGCCACTATTTTTCCAGAAAATTATTACGGAAGTTCAATTTGATCATAAATGTAAAAGAGGTGCTATCATGTGGGTATGTCATTTACAAATTGAAGATTTATGACATTGTTGGTTTGCTGAAACTAAAGAGGGGATATATATATTGTAGCAGATACAAATCCGTATAAATGATGTGTGTATACAAGTTGTTTGAACACTATGGGATTCAATTTTGTGAATAAAAAATGAGGGAAAACTTAGTGTTCTGAGATTTAAAAAAATGGGGATCAAATGTCATAATTCATTTAATCACACTTAGATTATGTTCAATAGGTTCTGTTTGGTGCTGCCTTGTGATAAATAAGTGTCTTACCTATATATAAATCATGGTTAAAGACATTTAAATGATGGTTGAATTCCTGTTTGATCAACTGAATTGTTGAAGCTTGAAATTGAATTATGAGTTGCTATTTTAAGGTTTCTACATGTTGAACAAATGCCTTAAAGAATCAAAGCCTGATTAACGATCTCAAAGAGAAGATTAATATATATATATATATATATATATATATATATATAATATATATATGGGGTTATCGTTTTGTCATGTCACTTGACATAAGGTTATGTCAAGTCACTCCAAAACTACGTCGTTTTGGGGTTAAAGGAATTAATGAACTCTCAAAACGACGTAGTTTTGGGCGGGGAATTAATGAATGATGTTTTAGTAAAATTCATATAATAAATACAAAAACAAAAATACAAAAACACCATTCATTAATTTTTTTAACTCCCAAAACGACGTAGTTTTGGGCTCACTTGACATAATCTTATCAATTGCTTTGTCCAACTTTGACGATTTTCAAGAAAATTGGAACTATAATATCCTGAATTTGAGACCAAGAAGTTGGAAATAAAACTGCGACAAGAATGCTACTAAGCCAATGGAAACTGAAAGTCTTAAGCTTATCATAAGGAAAAACTTAAGATAATTATTAAAATTATTTTGGACATTGAAAATTTGGAAAAATTATGAAATGTTATTTGGAGAACCTAAAAATATTATGGAGGGGTTAATTACGAAAAATGTGGCCTAAATAGCTTTAAAGCTATTATTTGGAATTTAAGGCCTAGATTCCCACAAATTCAAAAGAAATAGGAGAATTACATTCGGGTCCCAAGGAAGGAAAAAAATTACAAAAAGTCCCTTGAAATCACAAAATTACCCGAGAAGTCCAAGGAAATTTTTTTGTAAATACATACATTTCTGTTGTAAATACATACATTTTCTGTTGTAAATGGTTTGAGACTTTTTGATATTATTTGTACAGAATTTTTAAATGTTGTTGTAAATACATACTTTTACATTGTAAATGGTCGGTGTTTAAATGTTGTTGTAAATATATACTTTTCTGTTGTAAATGGTTTGGGACTGTTTTGATATTATTTGTACTGAATGAAAATTACTTTTCGTGTTGTTGTAAATATATATTTTTCTGTTGTAAATATATACTTTTCTGTTGTAAATATTTGTATGTATTTACAACACGAAATGTATATATTTACAACAAAAATTCTCTTGGGACTTTTTGTAATTTTATGATTTCAAGGGATTTTTTTCCTTCCTTGGGACTCGAGTGTAATTCTCCCGAAGAAATAGTAAATGGATCATTTTGGTCTAGGAATTTTAGAATTAACTATAGCCTAGAGATAGATCCTAGTTGAGGGAAAAAGAATCGTATATGGAAATAAAGATTAATTTCTAACAATTTTCTCAATCCCAATCCCATAAGAAATGACCCTCACACACTCTCCCTTAAGTCTCCCACATACCCCTCCCTCATTTCGTTCAACACACACGCTCCTTCCTTTATTCATTTCTTCCAACCTGAACCTAAAAGCGAGGGACGGAGAGAGCGTGAGAGACAGAGGCGAGATGAGGGACCGAGAGCGAGATTGAGACGGAGAGATCGAGAGGAATCGGGAGGAAGTCGGAGGAAGAGATAATTTTCGACCAGCTCTAAGACTACTCTATTTCTCATCCGTTCCCTTTGGCCTTCAACGAAATAGATCGTGTGAGTGAGAGAGAGTCCAAGAGAGCTAAGATCTAGAGGTGAGACGGAGAAGGAGAAGAGGAAGGAGGAGTTGAAGAAATCCATGTGCAAGCTTGGATTTGGGTTTAGGTAAGCATCTTCATTCCCTTCCCATCACTGATTTTTTGATTGTTGCAGTTTGGGGATGATTGAGACCGATTGAAACTAAAACTAAGTCAAGGGAATTAATTATTAACTAAAGATAATTGTAGATTGGGGATTTTTGAATCAAAATCTGTTAGGAACTGTGCTTGTAAGCTGTTGTATTTGGCATTTCGGTTGGTTTGGTTTTTTTGTTCTGTATTGACCGAACTAAGGGCTTGCTGTTTTAGAGTATGTATATGTTGTATGTGCGATTGGTGATGGTTCAAGATTTTCAAAGAATATGTTTGGTATCTCTACTGTGTGTGGCATCGATTCGTTCAATAAGAGGTTTAGGATAGTATAAACCTTCAATAACTATGAAATTAGTGCTATAATGTTGTGAAGATATTTATCAAGTGACTTGCATATTGTTTGGGTTTTAAGGGTGATGATTTTTATGGAATGAGAATATTTTCCAGAAGCATAACATGCTGTTGTCTGAACCTCCTAAAGGATAAAAGCTGATATTTGGGGTGTGGGAATTGAGTAGAACTTAAATTTTTAATGCCCCAAATGTTAAACACGTATGTGAGATCATTGAAACATAAATTAAGACACTATATGATGGTTGGGATGATGTTTATGAATCTGGAAAATTTCCATATTGAAATGGAATGTTGTTCAACAACCTTAAAGAAAAACATTGACTCACTATAAACATAAGTCTTGGATAATTGTATGTGGTTTCTGGACCTGCCTTGGTTATAACTGAACCTAAGCCCTGTTTTGTTAAAGTCTATATGGGTTCCTCTAATGAAAGGATAAGAGGAAGAATAGGTAAATTTCATAAGAGGTGTTGTCATATTGTTTGAAAATTGAATTTTTACAATTGAGCGTTGATTTTTAAGTAAGGAAAACCAGAGTAAACAACATCTTGTGACCCTGTGATTTTGTGGATATATATTAACATGTCAAGCTTTAAAAGATTCCTATATCATGATAAATGGATATCTAGAACTCAAGATATGAATTTTCAAACTTGGACAGAAAAACTGGACAAAATTCTGATATTCCAGTATAGAAGTCCATATTCATGTACAGTTTTGATTGGGCAAATGGTCCTTTCTGTCTATGAAGTTTGGTGTCTAAATAATACACTTGATAAGCTTTAAAATGAGTTCAAGAATATACGAATTGGACATGTATAAAGGAGTTGTGATTTTCCAAAGTTAGACTATGAAAACTGTGAAGTTTTGTTCCCAGATTTGGGTTTCTATTTTCGTGTGAGGATTTGACCAAGTAAATGATCTTGTTTTTCTGTGAAATTTGGTCAGAAAATAATAGATCTCATAAGCTTTAAAACAAGTCATAGAACGTGTTAATCGGAGGTATAGAACCCGAGTTAGAAATTATCAAAGTTGATCATGTAATTCTGGAAAATCTTGTTTTCAGATTTAAGTAGTGTCCACTTTGCGAAATGCTCGGAATGATACAGCCATATATTGGTTTGATGATTATTTTCTCTAAAAATAGACTTATAGAGCTTCGAATAGAAATTTGAATGACCCTAATTGGAGTTCTATGGAGTCAATTATGATTTTTCAAAGTTTGAAAGAAAAATCTTGCAGTTTGGTCAAAAGCGACGAAAATGAATAGTTAAGGTTCAAATTAAATGATTTAATCTTCAAGGGTTCATATGAACTCTTGGAGAGTTAATATAGGCCTAATAGCTTCACATTGAGCCTAGTGCAATAGCATTAAAGATCGTGAAGAGTTTGGATAAATAATAACCAGTTGTAATACCCTAAAAATCTGTATCATAATTTGGTAAAATTATACCTATAAGAAGTAGGTGGATATGAGGTCCCGAATATTAAGTTATAATTATCTTATTTTCTAGGGAAAAATCTCTTGAAAATTAGAGAGTTTAAGGGCCAAAATGCCAAAATGACCAAAATACCCTGGAATGGGTAAATAACTTAGGAAAATTATGAAAAATCCTAAAAGGCAGTAAAATGATCAATTGAATTAAGAGAGTATATTATCTCTAATTTTGGTAATTTAATAAATTATGAACTTGGAGGAATCAAAGAAAAATACTCATAAAGTATTGAAATGACCAAACTATCCTTGTAATTTATAAAATAATGCAAGAGGCATGAAAACACAAGTGTTAATACCAAAGTTTGAAGGTAATAAGGTATTATAATTAAGAAAATTATCAACTAATGATAATAAAGTGATTAAGTAATTTCTAGCTAATTACTTAAGCTTGAGCAAAGAAAATTCAGGAATAATTATGTAAAACCCTAAAATTAGTGGTTTTTGGTTTAAAATTAGTAAAACTATATTTACTAATTAATTGGAAATTTTGAAGAAAAATAGATGAGTTTAGGTATTTTTAAAGCCTAAATGCAAGAATGGACCAATGGGAAAATTTTGTAAAAATTATGTAAAAATAATTATTTAATTAATTAAATAATTAATTAAATAATTAATCAAAATATTTAAAAAAAAAACGAAATAAAAAAAAAAAGGTTATGTTGTGACATTTGGAAAAGAATTGGGAATTTTCATGGACATATTTGGAATCGTGAATTTTTCTCTAGAGATTGGTGATTAGAAAACGCGTTAAATGCTTAGGACCGTACGGACACGTTTTTCGAGAAACTTCGGCTGAACACGGAATGCCCTGTATGGAATCAAGATTTAGATTAGAATAGACATTTCTAGTAAGTAAGAGGAGATCTTCAAAGTTAGTACCGATCGGGAACTTATCGGTAGGAAACTTCTCAAACAAGTAGATGACATCACCACCATGACATCATGGCTTTAAATGATGATGTCAGCTGCCAAGTGGCTCGGTGAGGATCGTGACATGTGGCAAAGTGCGATCCGGCGGCCGATATCCGATATGAAAAAGTAGTGAATAGTGTCACATTTTCTTCTATAAATAGCCAAGTTCCCTCTTCATTTCTCACACCATTTTGAAGAGAAAAATCGATTCTAGAGAGAGGATTTTAGAGAGAGAAGCTCTGGGAAAAATTACAGTGGAGCTCTGGGTAAGTTTTTCGGTGCGAGCTTTAAGCTTTAAAGTAGTTCTTTCAATAGTTAGAGTAGTAATGCTAGAGTAGCCTTTAAATTTTTCAAGTATGATTAGATATCATATGATAGGGCTATTTTAGTCATTATTTCGAAAATCGTGATTGGGTCGAAGTTCTGGCAAAATTTTGGAAAATCAGAGCCAAAGTAACGAAGTGCTGGCGAAATTCCGCCGATTAGGGGTATAGGGGCAAAATGGTAATTTTTACCTAAAATGCCAGTCGTAATGCCAAATCACTAATGAAAGTGATATTACTCTTATAGGACATCAGAAACCTAGATCTGCTGTCGTTACATTTGTCCGACGTGCATTGTCAAACGTTTATTGTTTAGTCAAGAAATACTAATTTACGTTAGAGCGTCTTGTTTCACGTCAACGAAGGTACGTTCGCGTCTTTGTAACACTAACGCTGATGATTATTGAATGTATATATGTGTTGATATGTTGTGTAAATAGTTTGATGCGAAGGCAAGGCTAGTCTATGTGGGTAAGCCAAATAGTCGCCGTAAAGTCGGTGAGGCCCCATGATAGACACTTACCGGTCATGCTATTCTGTGCTATATGAACTGTGTCTATGGAACCGTACTTAGACGCACCGTATCTATGGAACCGTACTTAGATGCATCGTGTCTATGGAACCGAACTTAGATGCACCATGTGTATGGAACCGTACTTAGACACAATTGTTTGTGCTTAAATATAATTAAGTTGCAATATAATAATAATATAATTAAATATAGTGAATAGTAATTTAGAAATTAGGAAACAGATCATATCTAGAGATCTAGGAATGGGATTCCCAAAGTCGGGGTAGAATATTAATCGGTGGGATTTTATCTTAGTTAGACTCTTACGGAAGTTAATTCAAGCCGTTTGTGCTTTTTCCTAATAAGACGAAATAGGAAATTAGAGAAAAGGCCGGATAGCCAAGAGGACGAAAAGGTTATGTTGTGACATTTGGAAAAGAATTGGGAATTTTCATGAACATATTTGGATTCAGTGAATTTTTCTGAAGAAGTTGAGGATTCCAGAAATGCATTCTGAAACCGGACGTGTTCGGACACGTTTTTCGAGAAAGACTCAACCTGGATTTGTTGGAGCCCTATATGGAATCAAAATATAGGTTAACTTGGACATTTCTACTAAGTGAGAACTTGTTTTGAGTTATGAATCCAGAATTTTGAGATTTCTCAGAAATTACGCGAATCGGGTGCCGATCGGAGAATTTCCTCCGAAAGCTTACGGAAGGTGACACGTGGCCACCTCCCATTGGCCAAGACCCTTAGATTTTCGGTCAAGTGTGAATGCAAAAGGGAAGAAAGGGTTTTTGAAAAGTTGCTTTGGACGGTCCGGATCGCTTCTCACAAAGTTGATCAAACTAGTAGAAACCCTACCTCCTTTTCTATAAATACCACCCCCTCCTTCACAATTCTTCACACCATTTTCTCATCCTAGCCGAAATCTAGAGAGGAAACAAGAGAGAGAAGCTCGGGGAAAGTTACGAAGTCTTCGACGGGTAAGTCTTTCGGTTTTTAGTCTTTTTAGTTCGGTAATTAGTAGAATTGTTAGTTAGATTTAGGAAGTAGGTGATGAGATTCCTATTCTTGTTTTAGGCCTTGTTTGCGTTGAAAAAATATGCGGAGGTAAAAACATAGTAGGGATCGAGTCGTAGAAAAGTTGAAGCTTTGTGAGTTTTCAAAAGTAAGGGTAGAATTTGTTAGAATAGCCTTTAAATTTTCAAGTATGATTGGATATCATATGGGAGGGCTATTTTAGTCTTTATTTTTGAAAATCAAAATAGCTTCGAAGTTCTGGCAAAATTTTGGGAAGAAAAGTAGTCGAGTAACGAAGTCTTTGGCGAAATTCCGCCAATTAGGGGTAGAAGGGCAAAATGGTAATTTTTACCTAAAATGCAGTTATGATGTCAAATCACTAATAAAGGTGATATTATTCTTATAGGACATCGAAACTTTGATCTGCTGCCGTTACGCCGTCCGACGTGCCGTTGTTGGACGTTTATTTTTTTCGTAAACGTGCGTTTCGCTTGAAATTGCAGAGCATTCGTCAACGGAGGCGTTCGCGTCTTTGTAACACTAACGCTGATGATTATTGAATGTATATATGTGTTGATATGTTGTGTAAATAGTTTGATGCCGAAGGCAAGGCTAGTCTATGTGGGTAAGCCAAATAGTCGTAGTAAAGTCGGTGAGGCCCCATGATAGACACTTACAGTCATGCTATTCGGTGCTATATGAAGCTGTGTCTATGGAACCGTACTTAGACGCACCGTGTCTATGGAACCGTACTTAGATGCATCGTGTCTATGGAACCGAACTTAGATGCACCATGTCTATGGGCCGTACTTAGACACACTTGTGATTAAGGTATCGTACTTAGATCACTATTACGGTTTTTATGTTGTTATTTAATGATCATGTACCGGCTTGATCGATGTTGTAAAGTTTGCAATACACATTGGACATATCTGTTTATAAGCATGAGGTTAGCAGTTACACGAGATCAATGCGCTAAATTGGATCTCGGCTATAGCTTCGGGGTTCGGAGGACCTGGAGGCCGAGAAGAGAAGCAAGCGAGCCACGTAGAAGATTCGGTTGAAGATCTCTTTCTGTTGTATATTACCTTTGAACCACATGGGTTTTGTACCGCTTGTTGTATCCAAATGGACTTACGGCATTTTATATGTACATATCGGTTACTCAATGCTCCAATGCTCTACTCGATTATTTTAAATGATGTCTTAATGAAAAAAAAAAATATCTTGCTTTTGGATATTGGGTTGTTACAATTACAGTAAGTAACTCTAAGTAAAGTGTGACATTCTCAATGCATAGTATTAGTGAATCTCCTAAAAGCGCATAAACTTATTAGTTTTTGGTTTTTGTTTATTTACAATAATAATTTAGATTTTTTTTTTTCACATCTTACATGTCTTCTAATTACTTTATAGATTCAATCACAATCAAATAACAAACAAAGTAAAATTTAAATTTAATTTAATTGAAGTAATTAAAAATAAAATGAGGCTTGCATCTACTTTAATTTTCCTTTTTAATTATAGAGGGGTATTATGGCCTTTTAAAAATATACAAAAAAGTTCCTCATGAGAAAATTGTTAACAGAATAGGCCTGGATTTAATTTTTAGTATTTCATTTTCCCTTGATTTCTTACACATATCTAAATAAATTTATTTTTTGTTTATTGTACATTTGTTAATTCCTAAGTTTTAATTTTTTAAGAAAATAGTAAGTATAATTTAAATTTCAATTAAACAATATAGAATTAGAATTGTTACAAATTATACATATAATAAATAAGAAGAAACAACTCTAAACATGTACGTATTTTAATATTCAGGGTATAGAAAAAACATTAAATTAAAGTTATTAAGAGATCGATCATATATTTTTTTTTTGGTGGTTGGGGGGGGGGCAAGAAGAAGTATCAGCATAACATATGATGGCCATTCTGTATCGTTTAAGGTTTTGATGTCATCGAATAGTATATAAGAATTTCACTTATCTATGTTACAAATATCACGAGGTTCCAGTGGTTCTTGATCTTCATTATTTCAAAAAAATGAAATTATAAAAATCAATTTAATTTTAGAGAGAAATATTAAAAAAAGGAAAGAAAACACAAAAGTAAAGTACATACCTGTAAATGAGTTAAGACCCAAATATAATTGTTTCAAAGATGAGCAGTTGCTTATTGATTTTGGAATGCTTCACTCTAATTGATTATTATCAACTTCAAAGACTTCAAGTAAAGGGAGTTGACAACACATTACTTCTGGCAAATTACCCTTTAAATGATTGCTGCCAACGTGAACCTCTCTCAAAGAAGGCATGTTCCAAAGAAAAGAAGGAATTCTACCTATGCAAAAAATACAGAATATTTGTTTGTTTGTAGTAAGTCTAGATATTTCCTTAATTCACACACAACCATATAAATAATACATGGAATTTTGTTAATTAGAGGCTTAAATAATAGACTATAATTTAACTTTTGTTGGAAATCAATTTAAAAGGGACTCTTCCAATATAATATCAATTAGCAATTGGAAATTAAAACTCTTAAAAGGTATGCTAAATAGAGATTATGGAATTAATTTCACCTATATAAAATGAACAACCAAGTTATTTATATTTTGCATTAAATCTATTTATTATTTACAAGGCTCTAACTTTGAAGTCTGGCTATGAATTCATCATAGACTTAAAAGGCTAAAATTTAAGTTTTTATATAAGGATTTTAAATACTCTTAGTTACACATTCTTGGGGTAATATAGTGTACATAAAAATAAGATTTTTGTTAGAGCATAGAATTAAGAGATATGTAGATTGAACGTACCGGTAAAAGAATTCCATGACAGATATAATTCTTCCAACAAAGTCTCATTACCAATTGATATTGGAAGACTACCATTCAAATTGTTCCTCGCTAAATTTACAATTCTTAAAGAAGAAATGGTGAAGAGAGTTGATGGAATTTCACCTGTTTCGATTTACATAGAAAACAATATATATCAAAGTAAACAAATAGTTAAAAGGCTTTGGCATTCATCTTTAACATTACTATGCCACATCAAATATTCATAAGTTGTGAAATTCTTTCAAACCAATGTTTTACAAGGGCTCCATGTCATTTCTAATAACCCAAAATTATCTATTTTCTCTTTTTAAGATTTTTTACTATGAACGCATATTGACAAGTTTCTTACAATTCTTTAAAAAGAATGAAAAAAATGAAAGGGAAAATCTCTTTTTAAAATTATTTTCCACTGGATAGATTAAAACAAAAACACACAACGTATAATTGATTCAAATTCTAAAATCTTATTTTAGGTTATGTGACCTCATTTAGAATTTGTTAAATTTAACAACCTAATTTATAATTTGAATAATTCAACTGTCTTTTAAAAAGATTTTTCCAAGGAAAAATAAGAAAGAAGGAAAATAGTGAGAGAATGAAAAAAGAAAGAAAATATTCCTAATTCTTCTTTCTAAGAAGGAATATTCTCTCGGAGTTTTCTAATTTAAAGTTATGTCTCACTTTTTTAAGTGGAGAGATGGCATATATATATTTTTTTATATACAGCCAGTAGGGGGGCAGGGTTCGAACCCTGGACAAGGGGAAAGGAGACTAACTCACATGCCACTACGCTACTAAGGCGCTGGCGAAGAGATGGCATATTATTTAGTAATGTTTTATGAAATAATGGAATAGAAGTTAAGACAATGATATATATAATTAAAACTCTTACCTTGCAAGTTGCTGTTCCCAAGATATATCCACTGGAGTTTGGTCAAATTTCCAATGTCACTTGGTATTTTTCCTTCATCGAATCTATTATCACCCAAGTGTAACTCTACTAATTCTTTGCATTGATGCCAAATGGAGGGTATTTCGCCAGATAAATCATTTCCATGCACATAAAATACTTCAAGTTTTGGAAGCCCAAAACACACATTTTTTGGGAGACTACCAGATAATAGATCACCAATTTCATTTGGGATGCCTCCTTCAAATATTAAGGGATGAGAAAGAAAATAATGTCAGTAACAATTTATTACGTGTCACAAGTTATTAGGTATATGAGATAAATTAACATTATATAGAAACACCTATGACTTGCACAGGTTTTAAGAAATGCCACATATATTAGTAAATGATAAAACTCAATAAAAGGTATAACCCATAATTCGGGTGGGCTAATAACCATAGATTAAATAATCAACTGGTTGTGTTTGGTTGAGAAATTTTTATATGATTAAATCTAAGAGACAAATTGAAATCCAATTGGCCCTTCCTTTTCATCATTCATATCAAAATACGTGTTTCTTGGAAGGAAGACTCTTATAAAAAATCTTTTTGTTGACTCTACAAACTTTTTTAAAATGATAACTACTAACAAATAATGAAATTAAAATATAATGTAGATTGTCTAAATCAAAATTAAATGTTCAAGACATGTTGGTTGTAAAGTTTATTCAATGTGAAAAAGGACAATACAAGTTTCTTATATCCATTATCTTAAATAATCCAATGACATATGATCATGTATCATATTTTTAAAATATTATCGATCCATATGAAATAAATAGGACACATGTCCATGTGTGATTAGAGAACTTGACATAATGGATATAATTAAATTGAGCTAAGGTTTTTTCCTATGAAATACCCTTCGAAAAGTTTTTAACAACAGAATAATAAACATTTATTTTCAAAGACGGATGATGAGCCTTGGATCCACTTGAACTAATTAATATTATAACAGTAAATTTTCTCCTATTGTGTGACTACATAATTTGTTTCATATTTTTTATGATGAATGTTTTTTTCCTTTGAAAAAGAGTAGAAAAAATATGACAAAAAATAAAGAAGAAAATTCATAAGAGTTCCAAAAACAAATAAATAAAAAACAATCGAGACAAATTCATATTCCTCGAGGATATGATACTTCTAACCAAATTACAATAGTTTAGAACAAAGACAAATGTAAATGTATAAAATAATCCAAGACATACCTGAGAAGTTGTTGTAAGACAAACTCAATAACTCAAGCGAAGATAAGTTGGAAATTGTCAGGGAATGAATCCACGAAATTTTGTTACCGCCAAGTCGTAAAATCTTCAATCGCTCAAGTCTGCCCACGTCTAACGGAATGGTTCCTTCAATGAAATTAAATCTCAAATCTAAAGTCTCCAACCTTGATAGATTGAATAGAGATAGTGGAATAAATCCATTAAGACTGTTATTTTAAAACTCAAGTACTCAAGCATAGATAAATCTCCTATCTCTAATGGAACTTGCCCATGAAAGTCATTGTAGCTCAAGTTAAATAGTTTCAATCTACAATTGAACTAACTCTTTTGGTATTTGACCATAAAAATTGTTGTCATTGAGATCAAGCTCAACAAGGAATGAGAGATTTCCTAGTTGTGGAGATATGGAGCCCTTAAGACCCATGCCGTGAAGATTCAAGGAATGGACCCTTCCATGACGAGTATTGCATGTGACACCAGTCCAATTGCATGGAGAAGAAGAGACAGACCAATGAGCTAAGAAATCAAATGGATCTGAAGTGATAAAGGATTTAAGGGCAAGAAGTGCAGATTTATCTGTACTGATGTTTGTATCAGTCCAAGCTAAAGAGGCCATAAGGCAATGAAGTAAGAGCAAGAAAACAAAGGAAGAAGGCTTTCCCATGAGGAGCATACAGACTTATTAGAATTTCAAGTTTTTTGCCTTGAGCAATTAACACACACGTCGTTTTATACTTCTCGGGTTCCAAATCATACTTCTCGGTTTCCAAATCAAGTCAAGTCGTAGTAGCAAAATGCGGGGTTGCATGCAAAAGGACATATTTTGTGATAAGATTGAAGATATTGAAAAAAAAATGAATTAGCGTGTTGGGTTTATTATTAATGGTCAAGTATGGTGGTGAATACGAAGAAGCTTCATCCCTTGATTTGATATTTGTGGATATCAGAGTCAGGTTTGGGTTGATTTGGATCGATGTGCCAACAAGGACATTGGGCTATAATGGGGGTAGATTGTGATGTCCCACATCGATTGGGATGGGGAACAAAAGACGTCTCACACTCCCCCTCTCGGCGCGTTTTAAAACTGTGACGGGTTCAAGTAAACAGTATCGAGAGCAAGTCCCCACGTTGCACCAAGGTGCTGGGTTATTAACTGGACATTTATAGTTTTTTTTGATATAGAAATTTTACCATCTACAAAATGGTTTGTTATAACTTACTTGTATTGAAATCAAACCACCATGCCTGAAATCTATACAGATGAAAGAAATCTTTCTTTTGTAATATCCCTCATGCTCATTACACGTGGTTAAAATTCTCTGGTTTTCAATTTTTTTCAGCTATGACTTTAAGTTTGAGAATAATATTATCACTATATTATTCTAACTTTATCTATCACTTCTTCACTTGGCGGTTATGTTTGTAAGGTTAACAACCATACATGGAGCAAATGTAATACCCGGATAATTATTTATCTGGAATATTATATTTTAATAAATCATACCTATTGGAAATAGGTGAATATGTGGTCTCAAACCTGGAGTTATAATTATCTTATTTTCTTAGGTAAAATCTATTAAGATTAGAAGAGGAAAAGTGCTAATCCCTAAGTGGATCTATGAGTCATAAAATACTATGATAAATCCTTAGAGGCAGTAAAATATTTGTTAAAAATTAGAAAGTATGTTGTCTCTAATTTAGATAATTTTTGGGACTATTTTCCTTGGAAAATATTCAGGCAAAAATAAATATTATTTTGGGGATCATAAGTGACCCAATGATTTTTAATATTTTACATGGAGCATAAAATACCAATGTCAGTAAAATAGTTGTGAGATAATAATTAATCTCAATTAAGAAAATTATCAAAAATTAGTAAGGGATTAAATAAATAATTATTGGCTAATTATTTAAAACATGAATCAAGGAAATGACCAAAGATAATGGGAGAATTGCTAATTAAATACTTAGCCAATGGATTAATTATCAATTAAGGTAATTAAGGCATAAATTAGGTGTTTAAAAAAGGTTGAAAAGTCAACATATTTTTGGGAAGAGCTAGCCGCAAATTTAGAAAGAAAATGAAAGGAAAATTGAATGGAAATTAAAATAGAAACTTAGTGAAGAAGTTGTTGAAAAAACATATAGGATAAATGGGAACCGATAGAAAATAAATCCTATCCTGAAATCCTTGGATTAGGTAGCTAACAGCAGGACTTATTATAAACAAGTGAATTTTTTAGCTCGGAGTAGGTTACCTCCGAAGTTATTTCCGTAACCCGAC
The DNA here is from genome assembly GCA_025563575.1 of Acacia pycnantha. Lineage (NCBI taxonomy): Eukaryota > Viridiplantae > Streptophyta > Magnoliopsida > Fabales > Fabaceae > Acacia > Acacia pycnantha. Next base: position 103,026 of record JAMWYP010000397.1, on the reverse strand, counting down.
GGCGTTTATCCGAAAATGTTTGGAAGGCAACGAAATGTTCTGAATGGGATCAAAAATTTAGTTAACCCAGACATTTCTAAAGAGGAAGAATAGACCTTCGAGGCTATGTTCTTGGATTTTTGAGATTTTGTAAGATTACGCGATTAGAACACCGAACATGGGACTTTATCGGATGAATCCATAAAGCAAACGAGATGACATAACCTTGGTGACATAGGATGACATGGGGGGACGGTTTTTGTGGTGGAAAAGAAGGGAAAATGAGTGATTCTCAAGAAGCCACATTTTCATCTTCTTAACCGTTGATGCAAAAGTTGATCCATGGGTTGAAATCCATCAACAAACTCTATAAATAGGCCACCATACTCTCTTCATTCTTCACCAATTCACAAGGAATTTTAGAGAGAATTTAGAGAGAGGAGCTCTGGAGAAGTGAGAGCAAGAAGGAAGATGAGGTTCTGCAAGGGTAAGTTCTTCGGTTCTTAGTTTTAGTTCGGTAGCTCTTGAGGTTCTAGGGTAGATGTTATTTTGATCTTTAATCTTCCAATATATTTTAGATATCATGTTTTAGGGATAAATATGATATATATTTCGAAAATTATGTTGGAGAAGGAGTTATGACAAAATTTTGGAAGATTAAAGTCAAAGTAACGAAGTTCTGCGAAATTCCGCCGATTTGTGGGGTCAGGGGTAAAATGGGCATTTATGACTAAAATGGCCGTCATAATTCTTGATCATTAATAAATGCGCTATTGTCCTTATAGGATATCCCTGATTACGTTCTGACCAACTATCGTACCACATATCGTCAACGAAGATACGTTCGCGTACTAGTAACCCTAACTCTGATATTTATGGTATGCGTGTATGTGCTATGTGTATTGTATGTTTATGTCTTGTTGTTATGGTTGCTGGTTATTGGGATACGCTTGTTAGTGGCCTAGGTGCCGCCAGGGTACGTTTCAGAAGGCCTAGGTGCTGCTAGGGTACACTTCAGGGGGGCCTATGTGCCGCCATGATACGCTGTTTGGAAGATGCTTGTATTATGTGCTCTTATACCGTTGATGTTGGTATCTCGTAGTCCGTATGCTGTATATGTAAATATGAGGTTAACTGTTACACAGGATCCGTATGCATTGGACCTCAGCACTTAATATAGCTTCAGGGTCGGGAGGACCGAGGAGAAGAGTAAGCAGCAAGCTTAGAGAACCGACAGAAGATTTCTTTTTGCGGCTGGAGACTTTATGTTGTTGTATATTACTTTTGAACCACTCGTATAATGTACCGCTGTTATAACCAGTCAGACACAATACTGTTGGCATTTTGAATATATATATCAGTTACTCAATTGCTCCGATGCTCTACTCTGATGAAAAAAAAATTATACTGCTTTTGAAAATGGGATGTTACAGCAAACATGAATGGAATTGGAGAAAAAGCATTGATATTTTTTTTTTTTTTGGAAAAAAAAAGCATTATTGCTCCTCCAGAACAGGTGAAAAGTCTGAAAATTAAATAAATCTATTTTGAACGTCTCATTATTCATTGATTAAATTATGATAACCCAAAAAGAAAAATAAAAGAAAATGAGACAACCAACAAGCTATTAGTTAAGGGAATAAGCAACCTCACGTTTTAAGGAAGAGAACGAATCTCATAAAGCACACTTATTGAAAAAGTTGAAAACCCTTTTGTGCCCTAATTAAGTCTATGAAAAATACATTAAAAGAAAATAAAGTTATATATAAGATAATAAGAAAATTTAAAGTTTTAGAATATGCGTTTCTCATAATATTTTGGGGACGTTTGAAAAAAAAAATACAATTGGCAGGATTTTTAAAATATGATTTATTGTCTTTGACCAAAAAGTATACCTTTTTGTCTGTATATTTCAAAAAGAACAATTATCAATACGATAATCCATTTTTAAGCTCGAGACCAATAGGACTTGCTTTCTGTAGTTTTAAAGGAAAAAATATGAAAAATTATACTGAATGATAAGATGCAAACAAAATGAAGTGGTAGGTTTAGTTTGAGGATATGACTTAATACCCAATTTAAATACGAAGTTTGCTGCTGATGTTAGAACATTTATCAGAAGTTTGATGGGTACTTACATATCATGCTTAAAAAATGAAACAAAACTGTCAATCTTTTATTTTTACTCGAGGCAGTGTGTTTTTGTCATCTTTGATACCTTGTGTACTTGAGAAGATATTCTTGTTGCTAAAAAAGAAAAAGAACATATAAATAATGTCTTTTGTCACCATAATATACCACAACATAAATCAGAACTGATTAACGTACAATTTCAGGACTGGAAACCGATATTATTTTTTCAAACATTAATTTCGATGTATTCAATTTCTAATTGTTCAGCAATCGAGTGTATGATCTATTTAATAAAATATTGACTTCATTTTATTTAAATTAGGGAATTTTCAAAATGGAAACACATCCACAAAAATGAATGTATATGCATTCAGAAAATAGATAAAAAAATAATAATACTTGGACATGATGAATAATAAGATGCATACCTCACAATCATTTTCTTAAAATTATATCCCTTTTGTCTAATCATAAGTCCGGATGCAAAGTGGCGTTGTCGAAAAGTTCATATAATAATTATACTATCTCCATTTTAAAAAGATTTGATCTCATTTTATTTTTCTATTATACGCTTATTTAATAACAACAAATTAAAACAAAAGGCAAGTGTAAATGAAATAGGGAAAAAAAAGATTTAGTTTTTATTTGGTCATGGTGGAAAGCGAGAATATATAACTTTATTTATATGTTTGAATTTTTATATAATTACCAATTTTCAAAAAGTATCCTTAAGTGAACATTTAATTATAAATTAACCAAGAAAAGATAAGATATCAATGGTTGAAGTTTCAACCTTTATATGGCGTGTTTTAGAATAAGTGCCTTTTTACATATTTCAAGAAGAAATTAAATGATTTGTTTTCTTTTTTATTCATTAAACTTATTAGTGGTCAAATAATATTTATTTAAAGAGGACTTGCTATGATACCCAAAATTATGGGTACGTAATGGTCATGTTGGAAATTTTTTTTGGTTCCTTTCAATTCATACACGCTAATTAAAGACAAATAGAAAGTGGGAAATTTTTTTTGGTTCCTTTCAATTCATACCCAAAATAATATTTTTGTGATCATTATATTATTCTGGTCAAACGACAACCTGGCCTTGCATGACGGGGAAATTGCCCTACCGTGACCAATGCGTCGGAGACCACTACGAGCAAAGTGGGCCTCATGTAACGTGATGGCTATTGAAACTAGGATGAGTTAGAGAAGTTGGTTTGGGTTAGATGATTAGATGGGCTCCATTCCAAAATTCCATCTTTTGTAATTATTGGAAAATAAATTAATCCTTAATTCCATATAAGGATTTTACTTTCCCAATTAAATTTCATTTCACCTTAAAATATTATCTCAAAAATATTTATGCCAAAAATTATTGCCTAATTATTTGTCCTTAATTTATGAAAAAATATGCCTTAAATTCCAATAATTAATTTCATAATTATTTTAGGGCAAATTCCACAATTCAATTTCCCATAAAACATTCAATTTCAAATATTAAAATTGGGGATGTTACAATTTAGGCTCAAAAAAAAGAAAAAAAAAAAAGCTTATCAAGTAAGTGAACGACAATTATTTCCAACACCCAATATATTCCACAACATACTCTTGCTTTAAAATATTTTTCTTTAATTTCTTTTATAACATTAGTTACATTATATCCATCCCTAACTCAAGAATCTACAATCTCTCTGTATGTCATTTTGTTCTCATTCTTCATTTTCTTTATATTTTAAACACTTTGCAAATTGGGCAATTGTAGCAAAGGATCCTATGATTCACTATTTGGTTAAAAATTAATATTCATCTTACATATTGAGAATTATATTAATTCCTCTTGCACATCTCTTCTAGTCCAAGAATAAAACGCAAACAACCATTAGATCAGAGTATGCAAATATATTGCAAAACAAAGCATATACTGATTGATAGAAAAATTAAAGTGAGAGAAGAGAATACATTTGGGCCCCCAAGATGATGGTTGTTAAGACTTTAGTCCCCTAAATTGGAAAAATATCATATCTAAATTGTAAAATAAATGCAATAATTGATGTTGGTAACCCGTCCATATTGTTGAACAATATGAAAACAACATAAAGTCCATTAAAGTACTTTTTTTTTTTTTGGTAAAAGTCCATTAAAGTACTTTATCAACACGTTAAAACACTTTTTTTTTTGTTAATCAAAAGCATACTTTAGCTTTCACTTTTCTATGTATATATGAATGAAAATTTTTACTTTCAATTATGTATATTATATATTTTCATATATATAATATGGTGGCCGACAGTCTCGTTAAAGTTTAAGCATTTTTGTTATGAAATAAAAAATATTTAACGCAGTAAAACTTTTGATAGTTGTAGGCTTTCTTTTTTCATGATTTGAGTATTACCACTTAAAATTTATTACTATGTTTAAAAAATGTTTAAGATTTTGCTCATTTTTATTTAAATATTTATTGTTGCATGTTATATTTTTGGTGTATTTATTGTTTTCTGTTTACTTCTAGTTTTTGTGAGTGACTTATGTGTTTTCAAAGGAATTTGGTGTTACTTATGTACCATTAAAAATATAATGTATTGTACAATGAAATTATAAAATGAGTGAATATTAAATAAATAAATAAAACTCGAAGAAAAGCCTATCGAGGTTTTAAGATTATAAATTCACAAGGTAATATCATTATTGGTCCTTACAGTTTATTTTGGTCTCTATATTTTTATAACGACTTGATTTGAGTTACTGGTAGAGACCAAAATCAAAACTCGTTAAGAGTATATAGACTCGTCATTAATGACCCCAATAATTTTTTTATTGTCCTTTCAATGCCAAACATTTACTATAGTATAGAAACATTGATGGCAATTTAGAAGAATATTATGTTAAGCTTACTTGGTATTTCACCAATGTCCTTAACTGTTTTTGAATTCAATGATATGATCTTTTGCACAATCTGATATATGTATGCTTATTTCATTCTTTGATTGCTCAAATCTTTTGAAAACTTGAAAATTGGTTTACAAGTGTAGTCTTCATCAAAATGGGAGAGAATGTTAGTTCTCTATGTGTTTTGATGATAACTGACAATTGTAAACAAAATTAAAGTCAATGGTTAAGATAAAATTGACTTTAAACTTGTTTAGAGTCAACTAGAAACTCATTGTCAAGGTTCTGTCAAATTGACTCGAGCCAAGAGTTATAAAACTCGAGTCACTTCAATACAGAGAGCTTTCAAAACATTTTTGAAGTTAACTTGACTCGAACCAGTCATGATTAACTCGAGTCAGTGCAAGGCAGAGAGCTATCAAGGTATTTTGAGCTTATAGTAACTTGAGCCTGTGCATCTTGACTCAAGTCATATTTTATGGACTTAAACTTATTTTCAAAACAGAAGTCCTTGACTCAAGACTAAGTTTTTAACTCAAGTTTAGCATTTGGAACATATTTTCAAATATATTAGCTGACTTGAGTTAGTCACTTAATGACTCGAGTGGACGTGATTTCAAATCATTTTCAAAATGCTATCTCAAAGTTCATTTCGAAAGAAGAATCTGACCCGAGCCTGTTCTATTAAACTCGAGTCATGAACTTGAGTGAAACATTTTAAACTTGAGGCTAAGTCATACAAAGACATCTTCAACTTAGTTTCAAACTTATTTTCAAAGAAGATGACTCGAGCCTAGCATGATTGACTCAAGTGTAAAGTATCTCTGTTTTGAAAACTCCGTGTCTGTAATCACGAAATCTTCATGTATGATTTGTATACGTTGTACATTCACTCATTATTATTCCTAACTATGTTTAATTGATTTGTTAGTGAGTTTCAGATGATCAAATGTATGCTTAATTGAAGATTAAGAATAAAGCAAGTGATGATGTCAAAAGCATTAAATGCTAGTTCAGAAAACCAAGCATGGATTTGGCAAATCATTCTCTGCACATTCTAAAGGCTTTAATGTTTTCTTTCCTCATTTGGATGCTAGATCATCCAACGGAAATATCTCAAGGAATGTCAACAAGGAATGTCTGGGCACATTGGCTGAATCAACAAATTTGAGAAAATACACCTGTTTCAAGTCCAACAACTATTTATTGCTCCCAACGTCTTCATTGATTCTTCTCAATGGTCATTAAATGCTTCCAACATATATAAACTGAAGCATTCAATTCTTTAAACAACCACAACAACCAGAAACTCAAGAAACACTAAAATGATTATACATCTATTGTTTCTTACATCTGTATAATATCTTTGGATATTCTAAACCTCAGTATTTATTTATCTTCTCTTTTAGAGATATCATTTATGATTATTAAATCATTCTAAGAATCTCAAGTTGTGGAACTTGGATATTGGATTATTAGATTACAACTTGTAAGGAGGGAGTGTATCCTAGTGAGAGGATAGCTTTCGAATATAGAGTCTGTAATCTATTGAAGTAATAGTGAAAATCCCAGAGAGTCTGGGGACTAGACGTAGGTTAAGATCGAACTAATATAAATCTTCTGTGTTCATCTTTCTTCTTCTATCTCTGTGAGCCTCTATTTTGTTGGTAATGTTTTGGGTTTATCGAAAATATTTTTAAATCCCTAATTCACCCCCACTTGGTGATATTCTGCCTTCTACAATTTTGATTGATGAAGTAGCATGCCACATGTGCATATCAGTTAAACTTTATAGTTAAAATTAACAAAGGAGAAAAATTGCTACGTTTTGTAAACTTCTGAGACAAAATTGCTTCTAAAAAACTTCTGGACATTCACTGCTCCTCAGCGTCAACTTCCAGGAAAAAAAATTATACTTATCCCAATAACCCCCCGCCAGTGAAGCTTCACGTCTTTTTTTTTTTTTGAGAAAACACTCCTTTTATAGATCATTTTTTTATAGATCAATAATTGTGAGCATCTTCATGTCATTCAATATAATAATAAAAGTAAAACAAGAATAGATAAAAGCATAATAATTTGTTAAGAGACCAATAACCTTTTCCTTTCCATACCCTTACTCATTTTTTATGGTGTTTATTCCTTTTAGGTGAATCCAAACATATCAGTGACTTTTCTTTTTTGACAATCAGATATTTCCTTTTTTTTCCCCATAGTCCATCTCATTTTATTTGTCCTGTTTGCGTGTATTTGATATAAGTTGGTAAGCTGGGTGATTGAAATGGAGAAATTAGATATCAAGAATGATTTGGAACAGCAAAATACCAAGTAAGCTTAACATAATATTTTTCTAAATTGCCATCAATGTTTCTATACTATAGTAAATGTTTGGCATTGAAAGGACAATAAAAAAAATTCAGGTCATTAATGACGCGTTTATATACTTTTAACGAGTTTTGGTCCCTACCAGTAACTCAAATCAAGTCGTTATAAAACTATAAAGATCAAAATAAACTGTAAGGACCAATAATGATATTACTTTGTGAATTTGTAATCTTAAAACCTCGATAGGCTTTTCTTTAAGTTTTTTATTTATTTAATATTCACTCATTTTAGAATTTCATTGTACAATACATTATTTTTTTCATGGTACATAAGTAACACCAAATTCCTTTGAAAACACATAAGTCACTCACAAAAACTAGAAGTAAACAGCAAACAATAAATACACCAAAAATATAACATGCAACAATAAATATTTAAATGCAAATGAGCAAAATCTTAAACATTTTTTTAAACATAGTAATAAACTTAAGTGTTCTTCAGGACATCAAGGGTCTTTTTCTTTTGAGGTTGGGTTTTACAGTGTTCTTTACCCTGGATGGGGGTATCTATTTAGTCGACTTAATTGCAAATTATTGCTTATAAGATTGTGTGCCCTTTGGGGTGGGTTTTCAATCAACACTTTCTTGCTCGTCACTTCTAACCTTGGATATCGAGGAGGCGATTTTGTCCATGATTCTACTTCTATTCTTATATATTTAATGTACGGTGTTCGGTTAATATTGTATCCAGTTTATTTTGTTGTATTTATTTTAGTAGTGTTTCTGTCTTTGCTTTGATTAGTTGTAACATTTGTTATTCTCAGTAATAAAATACTCTAGAATTGTTAAAAAAAAAAAAACTTAAGTGGTAATACTCAAATCATGAAAAAAGAAAGCCTACAACTGTCAAAAGTTGTACTGCGTTAAATATTTTATACTACTATTTCATAACAAAAATGCTTAAACTTTAACGAGACTGTCGGCCACCATATTATATATATGAAAATATATAATATGCATAATTGAAAGTAAAAATTTGCATTCATATATATATATATAGAAAAGTGAAAGCTAAAGTATGCTTTTGATTAAAAAAAAAGTGCTTTAATGGACCTTATGTTGTTTTCATATTGTTCAACAATATGGACGGGTTACCAACATCAATTATTGCATTTATTTTACAATTTAAATATGATATTTTTTCCAATCTAGGGGACTAAAGTCTTAACAACCATCATCTAGGGGACCCAAATGTATTCTCTTCTCTCACTTTAATTTTTCTATCAATCAGTATATGCTTTGTTTTGCAATATATTTGCATACTCGGATCTAATGGTTGTTTGCGTTTTATTCTTGGACTAGAAGATGTGCAAGAGGAATTAATATAATTCTCAATATGTAAGATGATTATTAATTTTTAACCAAACAGTGAATCATAGGATCCTTTGCTACAATTGCCCAATTTGCAAAGTGTTTAAAATATAAAGAAAATGAAGAATGAGAAGAAAATGACATACAGAGAAATTGTAGATTCTTGAGTTAGGGATGGATATAATGTAACTAATGTTATAAAAGAAATTAAAGAAAAAAATTTTAAAGCAAGAGTATGTTGTGGATATATTGGGTGTTGATAAGTTTTTTTTTTTTTTTGCCTAAATTGTAACATCCCCAATTTTAATATTTGAAATTGAATGTTTTATGGGAAATTGAATTGTGGAATTTGCCCTAAAATAATCATGAAATTAATTATTGGAATTAAGACATATTTTTCATAAATTAAGGACAAATAATTAGGAATAATTTTTGGTATAAATATTTTTGAGATAATATTTTAAGGTCAAATGAAATTTAATTGGGAAAGTAAAATCCTTATATGGAATTAAGGATTAATTTATTTTCTTTTTTGCTCAAATTAATTTATTTTCAAAAGATGAAATTTTAGAATGGAGCCCGTCTAATCATCTAACCCAAACCAACTTCTCTAACTCATTCTAATTTCAATAGCCATCACGTTACATGAGGAGCAATATATATATATAGATATATATATATATATATATATATATATATTTTAGAAGCCCATTATTCTATTTCTTCATTTTGATTCATTATTGGACTAAGCAGCCCATACGTGCCAACCAAGTCCAACCCATTATCCATTTGGATAAAAACCAATTACCCATGTACCATTCCATTCGAACTCCTTCTTTGACTTACACAGTATCTGGTTATTTATTCATTCCATCAGAACACGAAAACTCAGTGAACAGAGTCACAGCGTCATTTACGAGAAGGAGAAGCAGCAGCTCAACTCCATGCTTCTCACGTCACAGCAGCACAACTCCATACCTCTTGAGCCAAACAAAATGATAATGTCCTCTCCTCTGTGTAATCAAAATGGACCAGCGTCCCTTCTCTCGGAGTCGGACTAGACCCTTAAACCTTTATATAACCATACTCTGTTGCTTCTCTCATGTCTTATGTGCAAACCATACTCCACTGCCTCTCTCAGAATGCAGCATGTCAGAGCCATACTCCCCTACTCTCTCGTGTTTTTAGCTTGTGCGCCATTATACTCCTCATTTCAGCATCATACTTTGCTTGTTTTCGGTCAAAAACAGAAAAAAAAAAAAAAAAACTGAGAGTGAGAGACCGAGCATGAGTAGAGTACATGAGAGAGCAAGAGAGTTGGAGGTGAAGATGGAATATCATCTAGAGGGGGTGAATAGGTGATTAAAAAATAATTTCGATTCAAATGAAAATTTCTCACCCAGAATGATTGAAAGGCAGAGACTAAGGTAAAAGATAATAAATACAGAGGTTTATACTGGTTCGGTCTAACTCAACAACCTACTTCCAGTCCCTAAGCACACCTTGGGATTTCACTGATCCTTTCAAATGTATACAATTACAGACTCTGTATCAGGATGATCCTATTACTCTCGGACTCACTCCCTCTTACAAGTTGTAATTCGTACACTCACACTTAAGGTTCCACAACCTTAAGATTCACACTAATACAAATGAGCAAGTGTTTGATTCCTCACTTAATGAGTAAATGTGATAATCACTGAAGCTTACAAATCTCAGAATAATTGATGAAACAGTAAAACTGGTTGAACAAATTGAATGCACAAAGTTTTTCAGTTGTTGGCAAATTTAATGCTTCGTCCATTTATAGATATTGCAATAAATGTCTGTTGGTGAAACCTGAAGAATTATCCGTTGTGACTTATGAATATATCCGTTAGACGGTAAAAACTCTTGGACAATGTTCTTCGTTGTTCAAATCATCAGATGAATATTCCCGTTGGACTTTCTTCTTTATTCCTTCTGTTTTGGCAGTTGTGAGATAGCATTTAATGCATTGAGAGTATTGTAGAAGTAACCTTTCATCGATCAGAGCATTGTTACAGAGATTATCAGAATATTTGGTAATTGCAATAAATGCGTCTCTGACACATATTCGCTTTCTGTAAATCTGATATTTAATTCATCCTTAATCTCAGCTGAAAGTCATTAGCAAACTGATTTAATGAGGTTAGTAAGGATAATAAGTAATAATGAGATGTATTGGAATTGATATATTGATTTTACAAATTACGCAGACGAAGATTTGAAAACAGAGGTACCTTGCTCGAGCATGATTCCAAACTTGCTCGGGCAGGCTACCTTAAAATAGACAAAAAGATGTTCTTTATTGCTGATGCTCGAGCAAGATATTTTGACTGCTCGAGCATGGGGCTCGGGCAAGAAGTTTCTCATGCTTGAGCCATTGAAGCGATGCTGCTCGAGCATCCTATTTCCTTTGCTCGAGCATGAATATGTCATGCGAAGGAAAATTTTGGAAAAATATGAGTAGATTGACTGCATTTCATCATTTATCATTTGTCTATTTTGAATTAATGTATTAACATCTCACTATGGGATAGATTCGAATCTTGAAAAATTTATCCTCATGTTTTCAAACTAAGTTATTTTAAGAAAGTTTTATTCCGCAATTAAGTCGTCTAAACTATTTTGATGCCTATGCACTTAAACTCTAATAAGTAAAGGCATATTTAGGAGGGGTGTCACATAAATAATAAGTACTATAGTGGCACGGTTTGCCATCAAAGTAGACTTTTGAATAACAGTTCACCATTGTGGCTACCTAATGAGTGATATTTATACAATGATTTCCTTATGTGTTTTGACTGTTTTGAATATAGAATATGAGCCCTATTGCCTATTAACTGAAGGATTATTCTAGAATTCATACACTTGGTGAAATAGAGGATAGAACTTACAAAATGTTGCATTAATATCATTATCATACTTATGTGCATAAGAAAATACCGCTTTGTGGTTTTCCGTGAGAGCGCATAAGGAAGTTGATACAATGCTATAGCTTAAGGTATGCCCACACATGCGCCAACAATACAATGCGACCATCATGCTATAGCATCGTAAAAGATCCAGACTTATGCACTATGTTATTCTAACCTTTCCTCGCGAGTTTTCAGGAAATTAAGACAAGTCATCCAGGCATACTTAAAGACGGTGATTGAATCAAGCAGAATCTATAAGATGTGAAGTATTGAAAGAAATATTTGAGGAATCCCACAATATTAACAGCAAGATCAATTAATCGAATCTAAGACCTTGTACCCGACAGTTTGGAAGGTCCAACTAACAGCACGTACGACCTAGGAAATCTGACTATAAGAGGAAAGCGCGGTAAAACCTAAAAAGAGGTCGAAAGCCACGAGAGAAAGCAGTCAACTAATTCCTATCTGACTGAAACTCACGCTGAAGGAACAAGAGAGAAGATAGATCAAGAGGACAGTAGATTAGACTGAGTTCTTCCATGGAGCAAGACGAATCGTAGAAGACGTGGAGATGTCGCGTGACAGGACGCCTCTTACGCTGTCAACCTTTCAACGAGCTTCCTTTGTTCTTTGTTATTTTTATTCTAGTAATTCTTTTATGGGTTTTTCTACAGTACTCTGCGTTGTGTGTCCCTCATCAGTCACGAACTAAATTATCCTTGGATAAGTGAGGATGAATTCCTAAGTTGTAGAATGAACCCAGTTTGCTAGTTCTTCATTTAATAAATTCAGTTTGCTTTAACAGTAGCCGATTAGCGAATGCTAAAAGTTATCTCAGTGGTCCTTGACAACCCGAAAGGGAGTTGGGATTAGACCTCTATTAAGCAGTGCTTGCAGGGTGAGCCCATGCACGGCTCAATCTATAATTGTAGATGCCAGGAATGGATTTACCGCTCATAACCAAAATGCTTAGAGCTAATTAAATAGACTAAACTGGAAATCACCATAGGAATATGGGAGAGTAAGGGTACAACTGTATTTACAGGATTGCGGAAACTTCTGTGTAGGATAGAGGTGGGTTAATTGAATAACATGGTGGTCATGTTGTAGCATTGTAAACGCTGCACAGTAAGATTGCTATAGCAATGCCTTGTATGCGAACTGGGCGAATGACATAACTTAGGATGAAATATGAGCTCAGCCTACTTTTAGAATTGATATTTTCCTCTGAATTTTGATCACCTGTTTAATTATTATCATTAGCAATATCCAAACCAAACCAAATATAAATCTTTTTATCACACACTTGTCACTAGAAAATGAAATCAACTGTAGTATCATAGTCTTTGTGGGATGATACTCTACTCACTCTTTATTACTTATTCGACTGGTTCACTTTCCATAAGGGAATTCGACCAACAAGTTTTTGGCGCTGTTGTTGGGACTGAAGATACATTTTTAAGATTGAAAGTTTCTTTTTGATAAGTTGTCTTTTACCTCACTACGCTTACTCTCTATATGTCTAATTTTCAAGTACATTTTGTAGTGTATGCGTGACTCGCCTACTTCTGACCTCTGCCATATGATCTAGAGATTGAACGAAGTTATAAACAAAGACGCAGACGGCAGCGACGAAGGAGTCATTTGAGTGACTCTGTGCACATGGCGGATATGCAGATAATCGAGACTAAGATTGAGAAGAGTGACAACTCTTAGATGGGGATAACCAGAATCCCCATCAACAGAACCGTAATGCTAATCTAGACTAAGCAATCATGGAATTTGGGGTACTTGACCTCACCAGACTCAACTCATCCATCACACCTCCAAATCTAACCACAAGACACTTTGAAATCAAAGGTGTCATTATACAAATGCTAAACTCTGTCGGGCAGTTTGGAGGACTTCCATCAGAAGACCCTCATCAGCATCTCAAGTCATTCATAGAGGTTTGTAACGCCTTCGTCCTTCCAGGAGTGACGCCTGATTCCTTCCAAGTTAAGTTGTTCCCATTCTCACTTAGTGACAAGGCTAGAGCATGGCTAAACACTCTGCCTACTCATTCTATCACCTCTTGGAATGACCTAGGTAGAAAATTCCTGCTCAAAATTTTCCCAACGACTAAGAATGCCTAGCTGAGAGAAGACATCACCAGTTTCAGATAGTGCCTTAGCGAATCCACGTAGAAAGCTTGAGAGTGATTTGAGGACCTACTCAGAAGATGTCCATAACACAGACTGGTTGAATGGGTGCAATTGAATACCTTATATAAAGGCTTGGATGAACAGATGCGATCCATTGTTGACGCATCTGCAAATGGCTCACTCTTGATGAAATCCTATAGTGAAGCTCGTGGGCTCTTGGAACGTATGGCTATGAATAGTTATCAATGGCCAACAGATTGACTCCCTCTTTCAAACCTGTAGTAGGAGTTCATGAACTTGATGTCGTGACAACCCTTATCGCATAATTATCCTCACTTGCTAATATGATCAAATCAATGAGCTTCCCGCCAATAACTCATCATTGCAACTCGGTCAAGTATCTTGTGTGTCTTGTGGTGGAGAGCATTCTTACTCTTAGTGTTCTATAAACCATGAATCTATCAATTATGTAAACAATTATAACAAGGGCGACAACAACAATAAGTCATACTCCAATACCTACAACCCAGGATGGAGACAACATCTAAACTTCTCATAGTCATCGCAGAATCAGCCACCTACTGGCCCCTCAACAGGCCTGTCATACTTTAACAGACCAGTGAACCCATCAGGGTTCAACCAGCAAGCAAGGCAACAAAGCGTTGATGCAGCCCCTCCGTCATCTATGGAAAGCCTACTCAAGGAGTATCTAGCAAAGAACGACGCCATTATACAAAGCCAACAAGTTTCCCTTCACAATCTTGAAAATCAGATTGGACAACTTGCTATAGCACTCAACAACAGACCATCTAGTTCCCTGCCTAGTGACACTAAAGTCCTTAGGAACCAAGGAAAAGAACAAGTCAAAGCCATTGAACTAAGAAGCGGCAAGAATATAGAACCAATGAAGGTCTCCAAGAGGCCTATCGAGGACACTGGACCAAGATTAGGCTAAACAAAGAAAGGGTGAGAAACCACTGAATACAACCAGGAATCAGACCTGGACTCATCGATGCTACAAAAAAATGATGATGGACTCTATGCTATAGCATTTCCAACAAAGGTCACACCAGATATCCATGTAACTGAAATAAGGCACGATGCTACAGCATCAACATCTCAACAAGCCCCTAACCCAAGATCATCACAACCCATGAAACAACCTCTACCTTTTTCACAGATACTCCAGAAGCATAATTAAGAAAAGCAGTTCCGAAAGTTCCTGGACATGCTTTGCAATTGCACATCAACATCCCACTAGTAGAAGCACTAAAACAGATGCCTAGCTATGTAAAGTTCATGAAGGACATACTATCCAAGAAAAGACGGTGGGTGAATTTGAAACAGTGGCCATGACCAAGGAAAGCAAGTGCATATTGAACAGACTACCACCAAAGTTAAAAGATCCTAGTAGCTTCACAATCCCTTGTGCAATTGGCCCCAACTATTGCGGAAAGGCACTATGTGATTTGGGTGCTAGCATCAATATAATGCCAATGTCGTATTCAAGAAGATGGTGGTTGGAGAAGTAAGGCCTACCATGGTAACGCCGCAATCGGTCGATGATCAATTGTCCAACTAGAAGGAAAAATTGAAGATGTATTAGTCAAGGTGGACAAATGCATATTCCCAATAGACTTCATTATGCTGGACTTCAAAGAAGATATAGAAATCCCAATTATTCTGGGAAGACCATTCATGGCAACAAGAAGGACACTAATTGATGTTGAAAAAGGCGAGCTCACTATACAAGTTATTGGGGATCAAGTGACATTTTCAATTCTCAAAACCTTACAATACCTAGAAGTTCCTGAAGAATTCTCTTTCTTCAACACAAGACCAAGCACAAGCGGGGCCCTTCGACATCATGATCCAAGAAGAAGATCTCATACTTAGAATAACACACCATAATCAGATGACAATGTCCCTATTTAAAGATGGAAGGCGAATGTGTTGGGTTGGAAATGGAACTATGAGAACGTCGAGCAACCCTACTTGGCCCTGAATAAAACTCATGACCAAGTCAGGCTGACGACGTTAAACTAAGCGCTACTGGGAGGAAGCCCAAAGTCCCAAAGAAAAAACCATGTTTTCATTTTTAGGGCCCAACAGGAACTCTGACACTTGGTCAGCAACGATAGTCTTCCAGGTCATCCTAGTCCTATGTTTTACCTAGGTTAGTATTGTTGGTCGATTTCCTTGATGGCAAGTGAACCAGTTGAACAAGTAATAAAGAGTAAGTAAAGTATCGTCCCATAGAGACTGAGATACCGAATGATGACGCCAAATTATAGAATTGGTTGTGTTTAAAAACAAAAATAAAGTCTGATTGGTTTGGGAGTTTCTATAGTTATACGAATAAACTAGAAAATAGACAGATGATCGTAGTCGCAAAAAATATCAGTAAAAAGATAGGCTGAGCTCGAGTCTTTCCTAGCATATTAAAACCCAATTGCCTATACACATTGCTATAACATTTATGCTGCACAACACTCGCAATGCTACAACATAAACACCTTTTACAATGTTATTCAATTAACCCACCACTCTAATCTACCGAAGCTCTCACGTCCGATACGTACAATCCTAACTTACTTCTCCCATATGTCTATGGCGATTTTCTAATTAGGTTATCATTACAAATCAAGCTGTTATGGTTATGAGCGGTAGACCCATTCCTGAAGCTTACAATAATAGGTCAAGCCTTGCACCAGCCTGCCTAGCAATCACTGTTTATCAGATGTCTAGCCCCGACTCCCTCTCAGTTAGACGAGGCCACAGATCTAGCCCTTAACTCTCACTAATCGACAAGAAATTAAATTACTGATAAGCAAATTGAATGCATTGAATTAAGAACTAGCAACTGGGTTCATTCTAAACTTAGGAAATCATCCTCGCTCAGCCACAGGAAGTTTAGTTCATGACTGATGAGGGAATCACTAAACATATTACAACAGAATAACCGATGATCAAAAGATTAACTAGAATTAATAAAAGAAGGAAAACAGAAAGCTTGATGGAGGTTTCAACGGTGTGGAAGAAGCCCTGTCACACCACAACTCCACTCTTCTTATCTCCGTCTCACTGCAAGAAAGGATACTGGGTTCTCTTGGAGCTCTCGTGCCTTGTAACTTCTCTTACTCTTCTTTCGAGTCTGGCCGTATGGGAATGGTCCTTGACTCTTGACAACTGTTCGACCACTCTAGGGTTGACTTCTTGTTTCCTTATATAATTAGGTATACTTGCGGCGTACGTCCAATGAACTAGGCCTTTTCAAATCTGTCGGGGTCCAAACGTGATCTTTCTTTCAAATCTTGGTAGATTGATTATGCTGATCTTGCATAATTCTTCAAATCTTAGTTTCAATTCTCCACGTCTTCTATTCCAATATGTCAGCAATCTAACCATTACTTAACGACCTACACTATATTCCTGAAACAACCTTGACAAAAGATCAAAACAATTGCCGCATAGCATTGCTTCACTTACTTCGCTTTAGCCTTAGGGATGCGATATATTGCGCTTCGATGAGGCTGTCTTGATGCTATAGCATTGTATCGGCCATGCTGTGCGCCTTTCACACAAAATCTCAAAACTCGATCTTTTCTTAGCATATGTTTCGGATGCAATGCAATTTATTTTGATTTGTAAGATTCATCCTTAAGTTCCCGATATAACGAATTAATGCTTTTTTGCTCAGATTAAATGCAATTAAGCTTATATTCACCATACAATACAACCATATAAAATAGGGAAAACATGGCATAAATGGTGGCCATCAAGTATCTATGCTAAGCTATTTATTTTTCCCACGGGTTTTGAAATTTTAATCATATGCTTAAACCCCCCCATGAGGTTGTTCCACAAAATCCAAAAAACATAGTACCACACAACTCCCTTTTCCACACACACGCTATACACTCTGAACTCTTCGACTACCCTGCAACCCTTCATCTTCCACTTGCCCCGTCCCCTTATTATACTGTCACCCCTTCCCTCGGCACAGCCCCTTTTAAAACCCCACCGAGGCCCTTCCTCTACACAACCCTAACCCCCTTCATCTTCTTCGTCCATCCCCACCCATGCCGCAATTTTAGCAGACAGCCTGGCGTGGCCATATGCCCTGACAGTCTACGCCCAGCCTCTCCTCTAGATTTCATCAGTACCTCTTGTTCTACCATCACCACAACCCTCGCCACCGGCCATTCACCCTTATCCTTCATTGTCACCCTCCCCCTGACTCCTCTATCTACATCTCCTCTGACGCTCCCTCCTCCTCAACATGACGTCGTCCTGCCGTGATTACCTTCACATGCACAGCCCCCTTTACCGGGATCATCCACTGTTAGTTCTCTATGTTTTTTGATGATAAATGAAAATTGTAAACTTAAATTGAAGTTTGTATTTGTAAAGTTGAAAACTTACTATCAAAGACAAACTCGAGTTTTGGTTTTGAAACTCGAGTTTTGACTTGACAGAGAGCAGCTCAAGTTTTTGCAAACTTAGACAAACAAGAGTTTGTATTTGAAAACTCGAGTTTAGACCATACAACTTGAGAAAACTCCAATTTTGATTGAAAACTCCAGTTTGCATATGACAGAAAGTTTTGCAAAGATTTCTCTCTTATGAGGAAACTTGAGTTTAGGACTTACAGAGAAAAACTCAATGTTTCTAAAGATTTGAAAACTCCCGTTTTAATTTGAAAAATCTAGTTTAGAACATACA
Source organism: Acacia pycnantha (assembly GCA_025563575.1). Classification (NCBI taxonomy): domain Eukaryota; kingdom Viridiplantae; phylum Streptophyta; class Magnoliopsida; order Fabales; family Fabaceae; genus Acacia; species Acacia pycnantha. The sequence goes on along the minus strand of JAMWYP010000397.1, from coordinate 84,523 downwards.
AAGAGGTTTCCATTTTTCTAAGTTTTATGGAAACTCGAGTTTCATTTAGTAAACTTGAGTTTGTGCCAAGCAGAGAGCTTTGCTCTATTTAAATCTTTTGAAAACTCCAGTTTGCATTTGGAAACTCCAGTTTTGAGTATTTGGACTTAAATCTATTTTTCATCACAAAAGTCCAAAACTCGAGTTAGTCACTTAATGACTCGAGTTTTGCTCTTGTTTCAAAACTCACTTCAAAGCTCAAATCGCGACATTGCTCTCTGGAAGAAGGAAACTCGAGTTAAGGTTTAGAAACTCGAGTTTGTGTCACTGAGTTTTTTGAAATTCAAATTAGACAAATTTGTGAAACCTTCATGTTTGATTCTAATACTTCTTATCATCTCTCATTACTATTCCTAGCTATGTTTAATCATCTTGTTAGTGAATTTTAGATGATTTAGAGGACATTAAATGAAGGTTAAAAGCAAAAGCAAAAAGTGACATCAGCACATTAAATGCAAAGTCTAGAAAACTTGCATTCTTTTGGACAATCATTCTACACACGTTGCAAAGGGATTAATGTTTCCTTTCCTCATCTAGTAGCTGCTCTTCCAACGGATTAAAAGTCAAGAAGTCAACCATAAACTTCTATGCAACTGGATTAACCAAAGAGTAGAGAGAGAAGAAGACCAAAGCTTCAGATAATCCTTCCTTAATGTTGGGAACGGTCACATTGAAGATTACAACGGTCATTTAATGATCTCTTGGTATAAATAGAGTTGCATTCAATTCTTCTCAACAACCAATCTGCAGAAAATGAAAATCATTCAAGTATCCAACTACTCTTTGAGTTTTCTTGTGAAAAGTATCTTTTGATACATTTGTACTTCAGTGGTTATATTTATCCACTCTTAGAGAGAGTTCATTTATTTATTGTAAGAATCTCAAGTCAAGGGACTTGGAGATTGGGATTTTGATTGCAACTTGTAAGGGGGAGTAAGTTCTAGTGAGAGAATTACTCTTGAGTTACAGAGTGTAATCAATTGAGCTAGTGAAAAATCCCAGAGAGTCTGGGGACTGGACGTAGGTCAAGAGGTTAGACCAAACCAGTATAAATTCCTTGTGTTTTGCTCTTCTTCCCTATACTTTATTTAGCTCTGTTTTTAGTGTTAAAAAACGAGCAATTAGAAAATAATTTTTATAATCCCAAATTCACACCCCTCTTGGTGATTAAGCTCCACTTTCACCCACCCCACATTGTTGAGCTCTGCAAGGAACTGAAGACCCAGCGGGTGGCGTCGCTGCCCACTATCGTGGCGGTCGACTGACATCGACCTTGTCGACTCTATCTCCGACATCTAGGTCGTCAACCACTCTGCTCCGTCCTCCTCCATGGATGATAAGGCCAGCAGCCTTTGCCCTACTCCCTGTGGGCCACCAGCCCCTTAGTCGTTTTATTTGTGCTTTCCTTTTATTTCCTTTTTTTAATGGCTTGTTCCCCCGGTCGAGTAGCGGTCGGGCCTTTTTGACTTCATGATAATAAACTACTTGTTCTGTTTCCCTAGCTTGGTGTTCGTTTATTTCACTTTCTTTTATCCTCCCACCACCATCTAGCCGTGACTCGCTTTACCCTCCTTTCGCCTTTTTGCTACAATAGGGCCATTGCAGCATTCAAGTGTAGGGGAGGGCTATATGTGTTAGTATTTGTGCTTTTGTGTGTGAAAACATGAACTTTGAATCCTTAGGTTAGCTCTCTGCAATTTTAGGCAAAACAAAAATTTTGAACTTTTAAACTTGTACTTAGAGCATAAACATAAAACTATACCAGTGGAGCAAATATCTAAATGAATTGGTAGAACAAATCTGTCTTAAGGAAAATAAACTGTGTAGGCTTAGGAAACTAACAGTACTAGATAAATCAGTATAGCGCAAAGTAACAGTGAAGGGGCGAATAGAGTTCAGCCACATGGAAGGAAATTTTAAGCCTTATCTTTCATTATTCTATGAGCACGCATGCTAGTGTTAATTGTTAGTTCTCAATTGGTTTTGATGATAACGAACAATTGTAAACACGATTGAAGTTTGTCTTTGTAAGTTGAAAAACTTACTATCTAAGGCAAACTTGAGTTTCAGTTTGGAAACTCGAGTTTTGGCCTGACAGAGAAGTGCTCAAATTTTTGTAAAGAAAGGCAAACTCGAGTTTGGGATTGAAAACTCGAGTTTTGGCCATACAGAGAGCATTCGAGTTTTTCACAGACAAGGCAAACTCGAGTTTGATTTTGAAAACTCGAGTTTTGACAAGACAGAGAGCAATCAAGTTTTTCGATGAAACCAAAACTCCAGTTTCCATGGGAAACTCGAGTTTAGGCTTTCCTGAGTGTTCTCTTAGAAAACTCGAGTTTCCATCCCCTGAGAACAATGCTCATCTCTGACCTTGTAAAACTCCGTGTTTCAAATTGACTAAGTTTTTCAATGTTTTCTCATAAAAGAGAAAACTCGATTTTCTGTTTTAAAACTCGAGTTTTGACCTTACAGAGAAGTTTCCAAAGTTTTCAACAAATGAGAAAACTCGAGTTAAGTTTTGGAAACTCGATTTTTGATCAGGCAGAAAGCTCTGCTAAATTCGATCATTTGAAAACTCGATTTCAGATTTGGAAACTCCAGTTTTGAGATATTGGACTAAAACATAATTTCTCATTAAAAGTCCAAAACTCGAGTTAGTCACTTAATGACTCGAGTTTTGTACTATTCACTAGCCTTGTCCAAAATGCCAAATCGAGATGTTTGTCTCTGTAAAGAGAAAACTCTAGTTTGGATTGAAAACTCAAGTTTTGGTCTTTTGCTAAAAGATCACTGAAACATGAAAAACTCGAGTTTCGAAGAACTAACTCGAGTTTCCATCGCAGAATTTGAATTTCGATTTAAACGAATTTGTGAAATGTTTGTGTTTGATCTCAATTTTCTATACCATCACTCACAACTATTCCAAACTATGTTTAATCAGTTTGTTAGTGAGTTTCAGATGGTTTAAGACAGGATTAAATGGAGATTAAGCAAAAAGCATAAAGCATGTAAGCACATTAAATGAAAAGTGCAAAACCTTGCATGCTTTTGGACAAACATTCTCCACACGTTTTGGAGAAGTTAATGCTTGCCTTCTACATTCAGCAAACTGCTCTTCCAACGGATTAATAGTCAGAGAGTCAACTCTGAACTTCTGCAAAACTGGATTAGCTAAAGAGTAGAGAGAGAAGACCAAAACCTTCATTAATCATCCTCTAATCACTCCAACGGTTATCTGAGGATTTATAGCGGTCATTTAATGATCTCTACCTATAAATAGAGATGCATTCAAATCTTCTCAACAACCAACTAGTGCAAGATCAAAAATCATTAAAGTTTCAACTACTCTTTGAGTTTTCTGTTGTAAAGTATCTTTGATACATTTATTCTTCAGTGTTTATCATATCTACTCTTAGAGAGAGTTTTGCAACGACATTTGCTTTACCCGGATGATACTTGATCTCCAGGTCGTAGTCTTTCAGCAACTCCATCCAGCGACGTTGTCTCATATTGAGTTCCTTTTGATCGAAAAGGTATTTCAGGCTCTTGTGGTCGCAGTACAATTCTACGGTCGCACCGTATAAGTAATGCCTCCATATCTTCAAAGCAAACACGATAGCTGCAAGCTCTAAATCGTGCGTAGGATAATTCAACTCGTGAGGCTTCAGTTGACGAGAGGAAGCCAAAATTCACATTTGCTCAACTTAGCAAAGAGTCGCTTGTCCCTGAGTATACTCAATACTAATCGCAGATGTTCTTCGTGTTCTTCTCTGCTCTTAGAATAGAAAGGATGTCGTTAATAAATACTACTACAAATTTGTCTAAGTGTTGACGGAAAATACGATTCATGTAATCCATGAACACGGCAGGTGCATTTATCAAACCGAAAGGCATCACAAGGAATTCGTAATGCCCATATCTGGTTCTGAAAGTTGTCTTGGGAACATCACTAGCTCTAACTCGCAACTGATGATATCCTGAACGCAGATCGATTTTTGAAAAACAATTGATCCAACAGGTCATCAATCCGAGGTTCAACTCCTGCATCTCATTTGGTGCCATACGATACGGTGCTTTTGATATTGACTTGTGCGGGCATCAATTCAATAGTGAACTCAACTTCCCTTGTAGGAGGTAGCTCGGTAAGATCCTCGGAAACACGTCGGAAATTCATTCACCACGAGAGATGTCTTTGAGCGAAAGTTCGACTTCGCCTTGATCGAGAAGAATACCATGTACACTTGGCATCACTGCTTCATGCATCTATCAGCTTCCGTAGCAGAGAGAAAATTTAGGCTTACTTCAATCTTGTCTCCTCTGGGTGAATTGGGAAATGATATCCTCTTATTACCACAGTCAATCATTGCACTGTTTGTCGTCAGCCAATTTAGACCGAGTATGACATCGATGCCATGGAGTGGTAATCAGATAAGGTCTACTTTTGAAACTCGTCCATTTACACTCGCAATACAATTTAAGCATGCATCAGAAGCTAGAGATTTTACGCCAAGTGGAGTAGCTACTATCAGATCATAAGGTAACTTATACGCATGCATTCCTAAACGTTTTGCACAGTCATATGAAATAAACGAGTGACTAGCACCCGAATAATATAATGCTTGCAGTAAATTCCCATTAAGAGAGATAATACCTTGGACCATCTCCGGAGACTTCCTGGCCTCCTCATTAGTTAGAGCAAAAACCCGGCCTAGGTTTTGCGGCCATATCTCGGCAGCTTTCTGAGGATAGTTCTTGCTGAAGTGTCCAGGCTTTTCGTACTTGTAGCATACCTGCTTCCCATCGCAGTCAGTACCTTGATGGTACCTCTCGCATTTTGGACATGGTCGGGGTCCACTGTGCTCTTGGGAAATTCGGCGCGCGGCCGGAATGGCCTCTTGTTTCCACGAATATTTCCCCAGGGTGCTTTCCTCTTCTGGACGGAGCTTCCTTGATTAAATCCGCCACGGCCGTGTGCTACTATTGAAAGGTCTAGCCTTCCGCAATTCCTTCAAGTTCCGCTCAATCAGCCTACAAGCTTCCACTGCTTGAGTCGGTTCGAAGCTGCTAAGATACAAGCCTCTCCCTTATATCATACCTTAGCAGTATATCAACCTATTTGCCTTCCGGCTTTCGTCATCTCACGCTTCAAATATGATGAATATCGCGATAGGTTGGTAAATCGGGCAAAGTAGTCATCGAATGACTCCTCGTGACCTTGTTGGATGTGGAGAAACTCTGACTCCTTGATCACTTGAGTTGAAGGAGGGAAATCTTGTTCATTGAAATTTTCCAGGAACTTTTCCCAAGTGAGAGGGCAATAATGGGTCCGCAATGTCGCAGCAACGCTTCTCCACCATCTATCAGCATCTCCTTCGAGCTTATAAATTGCAAGTTGAGCCTTTCGATTTCCCGGGCATTCCATGACTTCAAAGATCTTGTCCGGACTCATCACCAATCTTCATCCAAATCGTTCTTACCAAGGAAGGCGGGTGGCTTGAGCTTGCAAAATTAAGTGACCCAGTATTGTGTGGTCTCCACTACTCTCTCTCGTCGAGGAGGTGACTGAGATCTATCAGACTCCTCAGCTTCATCAGCGTGTTCGTCACTTTGCTCGTTTTCTTCATCTTCCTCAGCATTTTGTTCTTCCTCAGCTTCTCGATCTTGTCTTTCCCACCTTTTTTCAAGGAGTTCGTCAATAAGAGCCCTCTGTTCTTGCAGTGTTCTCCTCATTTCCTGCATCTCATTCTGCTCCAGTTGATTCGGTATTTGATTTTGTTCAAGTCCTGGTATTGGTCTCACTCGAGGTTGTCTACCTCATCCTCTAGCTACCTCGGCCCCTGCCTCGGCCTCACGGGAGCTCGGCTCCTCGTAAATTTGCCATAACTTGTTCTTTTTCCTTTATTATGGAAAACGTTAGATGTATATAGAGAAAACAATGATTAGTAGAACACAAACTCTTATATAGATATTTATCACAATAGTCTTTACACTACAAACCCTTGTTCATTTCATCGGGTTTTCTTACATCATAAAGTTTCCTAGGAAACTAACATACATAAGTAACAACGCTTATACATATCATTATCTTACAATACTACTACTACTTCCATAGCTTTCCCGATCCGACTCTCGTTTTCCCATCCATCCTCTGTCAACATGTTCAGGTACACTAAGCGCTTGAGACGGAAAAGACATGAACAGACGTCCACAATATCCCCCTCCTTCAGAATGTCGTTGGTTCTTTCTATCCAAAAACTGGTACAGGGAAAATGATGGAGAGTGGATCTGATCCAGTCTCCAGGAGGGTATGGAAAAGTGTATCGGGAGTTCCTTTGATAGAAATTCTTTACATGCGTCAAATATTGCATGTAAATATATTTTTCGGTCTCTGAGATTAGTCTAGCATGGATAAGCTCAACATGTAAGGATTTTGTTAGAATGGTATTGTTGTCCAGGACAAACTCGAGATTATCATAATTATCAAAATTATCAGAATCTGCATCTGAGTGAATATCAAGATTTCTGATCTCTGGGTAGTCGAAGTTGTCGGCTACCGATGAGTGATGCGAGTTATCAGAATGATTAGGTACTGGTATAGGTTCGGGTGGTGGATACACCGGATCTGGGTTTAGTCTTAACCCTACTAACTCGGGAATTACGGATCTTCGCGCCGTACGCCTTCTTCGGCCGTAATAATTGATGTATGGAACATCGTTCCTGTCCATCTCTAGAACATAACACCAGAGTTATATCAGTACTCATTTTTTAAAATATGCTCTTTAAAGAAAAGGCGTTGAGCCTAACTCTGTTACTCAAACCAATTGGCCAGGTAGGTGTCTATCATGGGAGTCTCACCAAGTTCACGGCGACTGAATGACTTACCCACATAGACTAGCCCTGCCTTCGGCACCAATGGTTTGTTTATAACTTAGTTAGAGTCATGCCAGTAAAAATGTTCTGATGCCTGGTAAAACGCTCTGATACCAAAAATGTAACACCCTGTTTTCGTAAATGTTTTCATAGCGTTTTGATCAGAGTTTGAGCGTCGGAAAAATTTTTGATAATAAAGAGTAGCTGAATAACATAGATAACAAAATATCTGGCTGTTCATATGGCCATACATTCATCCGAGTATTTCAAAAGTAAATACAATAAAATAAAATAAAAGGGTCTCCGTCCGGTCCTCATGCTGGCTCCTAACCCCTGATCTCGATCCTGTGACCCTTGGATCCTGAAGCTAGAGTAAGAGCTGAGGTCCAATGTCCATCGAACCTCAGGTAACGGTTAACCTCATGCTTATGTAACAGTATATGAATGACAGTTATTTATGACATCACGACGATACATAATCACATATGTAAAACAATAACCACACATAGCTAATGCATGTTATTCACCCGTCTGCACTCTACTCCAGTGCCACGATGTACACTCGTGTCCTCAGCGCTAGGAAAACTCAACGGTATCACATAACCATAACCCGTATATAGCTGGATGTATAATGAAAACATCTAAGACAGAGTCTTAGTCTATGAATACAACTATCATATATAAACATACAACAAGCGTAAGAGTTAAGGTTACAGTACGCATCCGTACCTTCGTTGACGAAATGCAGTACGTCTGACGATCGGTACGTGATCACAGATATCCTATAAGGATAATAGCGTATTTATTAATCAAACAATATCCTAACAGATATTCTAGTCACAAATGACTATTTTACCCCTGACTTTAGATAATCGCTACCCGATAAAATTTCACGAGCTTCGCTACTCTGATTCCCAACTTTCAGAAACTCAATCCCTACTATGTTTTTACCTCGTCAGGCATCTTTCAATGCAATGAGGCATAAAAACAAGAATAGGAATTTCATTTCCTACTTACTAGATCTAGCAAACATTTCTACTAAAACTACTAAACTAAAGACTAGAATCTAAAAGCTAAAGACCGAAGAACTTACCCAGAACCTTGCTACTCCTTCTCCAAAGCTTCTCCTTCTCTCTTTCACTCTTCAATTTCGAAATTCTCAAGAGAGTTTGGTGTGAAAATTTTGAAAGGAAGTGAAGGATATTTATAGAAAAATCCTATGGCATGTTGGTAATTTCTTCAAACTTTCCCTTCTTCATTTTAAGCCATTAGATCTAGGGTTTTGTTCAATCTCCAATCCTCACCCTCCATCCCTCTTGGCGACCTCCCCCTCTTTTTCTTTCCTTTATCCTCTTCCAAAAATGATGTCACCTTATCCTCTTTATGGATTTTACTTGATTAATTCCTGCTCAGTGTTCTAATCGCATATACTTAATAATCTCAAATACTTTTAGAGGTACACTATGAAGCTTATGTAATCACTTGAGAAGTACTTTAAATATAAAGGATTATGGTCCAATTAGGGGTCTTTACTAGCCTTTTAGTCATTTTAGGATAAACCCCGTCGGTTACGGAAATGACTTCGGAGATAACCCACTCAGGATAAAAATACACTTGTTTATAATAAGTCCTGATGTTAGATACTTAGTTCCCATTTTTCAAGATACGATTTAATTTCTATCGGTTCTCATTTATCCTATTTGTTTTTTCACAAATATCTTCTTAAATACCTCTTTTTCTTTCTTATCTCTCCATCCAGTTGCATTACACACACACACATACACTCACACACACATTACACGGCTTCCCCCCCCCCCAAATTTTGACTTTTCAACTCTCTTTTTAGTTACTTAATTTATGCTTTATTTATCTTAATTTAATTAGCAAGAAATTCTCTCATTGGTTCTTAGCTAATAACATGGATTTAGACCATTTAATTGTTTAGAATTATTGTAAACCTTAGATCTTGCTTTATGAGATTCAATCCCAACCATTGCTTAATGTTTTGACTTATCAAAGTTGATTAGGAAGATTGTTTAGTGTCTTAATCCTATGATTAGTAATCCTTTGTTGATCAAATAGGCTTTAGGGATTTCATGTATTTAATCTTATACATTTTCTTAATCATTCCTAATTAATTAGTAATTATCTTTATGCTAATCTTGGCCATTAGCTTTTAATTAGGGTCACACATCCCTAATTATGCCTTTGAAACATGTTGATTAATCTCTAATAAATGGATATTTAATTATCTACTAATTATTAACAATTTTCTTAAATTGGATTAATTATTTTCTCACAAATATTTTGTTTACATTGATCATTTGTGCTCCATGTATTATTTTAAAAATCATGGGGCAACTTATGTTCCCCAAAATAATATTGGATTTTGCCTCTTTTATTTCCAAGGAAAATAATCCCATAAATTACCTAAATTAGAGACAACATACTTTCCTATTTTTAATAAATATTTAATTGCCTCTTAAGACATGTCATAATAATCTCAGGGTATTTTATGTAACATCCCGTTTTCACAAGCAGTATAATTTTTTTTAATCAAACATCATTTCAAAATCATCAGAGTAGAGCAACGGAACATAAGAGTAACTGGTATATATTCAAAGTACCCATGGTAGCATGTCTTGAGATCTTTTATGCGGCTCGCTTGCCTCTATCCTCGTTCCTCGGTCCTTAGATCCTGAAGCTAAGTTAAGAGGCGAGGTCCATGCATCGAACCCAGAGTAACGGTTAACCTCATGATTACATACATCATATGTGTACGACGAAATTCATAGAATTTTGGCTACATTTACTACGGTCGGACATCGGTATACATATCGATATGTATGGCAATAACAATACAGTCGGATGACAGGCAATAGTACAGTCGGAGTACAGACAATAGTACAGTCGGAGTATAGACAATAGTACAATCGGAGTACAAACAATAGGCATGACAGACAATGGTACAGTCAGAGTACAGGCATGACAAACAACAGGCATGACAGACAATAGTACAATCAGAGTACAGGCAATATACATATATGCATACAATAAACATCAGAGTTAGTGTTATCGGAATTTCGCGAGCTTCGCTATTTTAACTCTAATCTTCCAAAATTTTGCCGAACTTCGACCCCACCATGATTTTCTAAATAATGACTAAAATACTCCTATCATATGATATCTAATCATACTTGAAAGATTAAAGACTAATATAGCATTTCTACTCTAACTACCGAAAGAACTACGGAAGCTTAAGACTAAGTACCGAAAAACTTACTCAGAGCTTCGCTGCGAATTTCCCCGGACTCCTCCTTCTCTCTAACCTCTCTCTAATTTCGAAATTCTCTTGGATTTTGAAGAATGAAGAGGACTTTGGAGGCTATTTATAGGAGATGCCATGGATTTTCAACCGTCGGATCAACTTTATGAGAATCAATCTTAACCCTCCATTTGGAACCTTAATAAACAAGTTTTCCCTCTTCCTTCTCTCTCCTTGGCCGACATGCTTCCCCCTCCCCAAGGTCAAAAATCCAATCATATGGTGCCATGTGGCCCTGTTCTAGAAGATTGTCCAGGAAATTCTCAACTCATTCCCAGATGTTGAGTTATGATTTATTTTCTTCGAATTCTAAATCTGTGACTATCTGCCTTTTTCACAGATTACCCTATTTCGTCTTATTATCAAAATGCTCCACCGATCTCGGAATTAACTTCTGGAACAGTCTATTTCAAGATAAAAATCCACTCTTTCATATTCTTTACTGACTTTAGAAACTTTGTTCATGGTTTTCATGTCAGGATCCAATTCCTATCGGTGTTTATTTATTTTTACACTTAATTACTTTTGATTAAGAGTTTTATTTTTACACTCCACCATTTATTAATATTATTTTTCTCCCTTATGTCGGTCACACACACACAATTTTATGTTTTTAATTTTCTTTATTTATTTATTATTTAATTATTATATAAAATAATTATTTAATAATTATTTTATATAATTTTTTACAAAATTTTCCTATTGGTCCATACTTGTTTTTAGGCTTAAAATTACTTAATCTCACCAATTTTTCTTCATATTTTCCAATTAATTATCAAATATGTTTATGCTAATTTTTAGCCTTTTACCACTAATTTTAGGGTTTCACATAATTATCTTCGAATTTTCCTTTGTTCATGCTTAAGTAATTTGCCAATAATTACTTAATTACTTCCTTAATACTTGCTGCTAATTTTCTTAATTAGAATGACCCATTACCTCACAACTTTTATACTTATATTGGTGTTTTATGCCTCATGCATTATATCATAATTCACGAGGGCATTTTGGTCATTATAATACTTTTTAACTTTTCCCCCTTTATTTTTCCAAGGTAATAATTTAATAAATTACCTAAATTAGGGAAAATATTCTTCCCTATTTCAAATAAATATTTTCTTGCCTCTTTATAATTTTCACAGGGTATTTTATAACTCGTAAAAGCGTTTAGGGACCTATTTGCAAACTTCCAAACGTTTTAGGGACTTAATTGCAAATTATTCTTTTTCAAGAGAAACTACCCCAAAAATAAGATAAATTCTCCACAAGATCTTTGAGATCCCATATTCACCTATTTCTAATAGGTATTATTTACTCAATATGATACTTATCATAAATGAGATTTTCAGGGTATTACATTTCTCCCCCCGTTAAAAAAAATTTCGTCCTCGAAATTTAGCCTTTTCACTAACTAGACTCCGGACCATACACTTCGGATCTTTATCCTATCGGATTACCTCAATGTCGTTCATTCGAGAATATACTCCAGCCATTGCTGCAAAGATATTGTCATTTCATACTTTGGTATACAGTGTTTTCCGTGGCTCCCATACACCGCGGTCAACACTACAGATACCAAAATGTCTCCATAGCTCCCATACACCATGGTAACACAAGATACTTAAATGTTTTCATGGTTCCCAAACACCATGATAACACAAAATACCTCCTACTTAATGACACGATTGCGGTCAGATTGTAGCAACAAAGAAACTCGGAACACTTCATAGTAATGGTTCACGTAATCATATGATCTAACCTAGAGAAGATTCTCTATGAAGAGATAGTACCTTGGACCATCTTTGGGAGTTCTCTGTCCTCTGCACCGGTTAGTGCGTACATTCGGCCTGGATTCTGTGGCCTTGACGCTGCAGCTTTCTTCGGACAGTGCACACTGATGTGCCCAGGCTTTTGACACTTGAAGCATATCAGCTTCCCTCCGCGATCGATGATTTCGAGGATGATACTTCCCACATTTTGGACACGATTGGGGTCCTGACATTCCTGGGTTGTACTGCTGCCCAGTTCGGAATGGCCTCTTGCTTTCTCATTGGGAGTCACTCCAGGGTTCCTCTCTCTTCCGTGAGGATTTTTCACGACTGCCCTTGTAACATCCGAAATTTTGGAATTTGGAATTTTTCATGGAAGGCCTAAAATAATTATGAAATTCATTACACTACAAATTCATTGCATGGGGCGGTGTCCTGACCGTAGGATCTGTGTGTTTAACACTGTGTGGAATGCTCACAAATATGGTGACTTTGGGACCAGTATGTTCCGAGAAAGTTGTGGTGAGGCCGAGAAATGTTTGGGTGAACCGGGTGGTAGGCGAGATGCCAATGGCATAAAGGTGATTTCCGAGCGGTAAGGCTAGGATATCTAGTGCCGTGGTAGTGAAATAAGCCAAAGGCGATTATTACGGGCGGTGAGGCTGCGTAATCAAGCGCCGTGAGAATGGACAATGGGTCTGTATAGTTGAGAACTATACCTGAGTACAAAATTGATAAGAATATGGTATGATGAGTTGTGTGCTAGGTGAGCAGACATATGAAAGAAATAGACTCGATGCGTAGAATAACTTCCTGAAGTTATAAGTTCAAATTCCGAGGACGAAATTTAAATTAACGGGGGGAGAAATGTAACATCCCAAATTTTGGAATTTGGAATTTGAATATTTCATGGAAGGCCTAAAATAATTATGAAATTAATTATTGGAAATTAAGGCCTGTTTTTCCTTAAAGTTAATTCGGGAAAATAATAAGTTCAAGGAATATTCGTAAAGGATAATTTTATGCATAAAAATTATAGAATCAAATTTTATGGTCTAGAATGATTTCTGGACTTTATTTGATAATCCAATGTCGAAATTAAGAAGGAGTAAAATGGTAATTTTACTTCCTCAAGACTACAAATAAATTTGGGCAAAGTCAAAGCCCAACTTGATGAGACAAGGATATGCTTAATCAGAATTTTAGAAAAGAAATTGTTGAAGTTTAATGGCCAATATTAGAAAGAAAAGGGGAAAGAAAATAGAATTAGTGGTATTGCTTATTGGATCCCATTCGTACAGAACCCTCTCGGCCCAACAATAACAAAACTCAGCCCATAATTATCTCAATCCACCTGATGCATTTCTGGCCCAACCGAACCATTAGTGTTTTATCCCTTTAATATTGAATCTCCATTGGATCCTATAACAGCTGACAGGATGAGATCAAAAAAAAAAAAAAAAAAAACAAAAGCATATCCCAACGTGATTAACACAGAAACGCAGAGGTGCAGACGGAGTGAGCTCACCAACAGCGACAACCCAGCCATACTTCTTGAGCTCCACACCACCTCTCCATCCCTCCTTATATCAGCAGATCAGTCAACAACCAAGAAAGAAAGAAACAGAAACAGAAAAACGTAGAGAACGAGAGACGGAGAAAGAGTGTGAGAAGTCGGAAGAAAGAAGGACCAAACGTGCATGTAAGCTTGAGGAACGACCAAGGTGAGTTCCTTAAGCCTTCCCTTCTTGTTTTCATGGTTTCTACACGATGGATTTGTTCATTAAAGGGAGAAAAAGCTGGAAAACCGAAATGACTCTGTTTTCGGACTCAAAAACAGAGCCATTTCGTGTGCTTCTGTTTCTATGGAAATCGTTTGAGTTTTTGCACGAAATTTTTATGGAAGATAGTAGACACAATGAGGTTTAAAAAGAGCCAAATAACACCCAAAACGGACGTGTATATTGAGAGTTTTGATTTTTCAAAGTTGGAGGTTGAAACTACAAAACGTCAGTTTCCAGAATGTGGCAGATCAGTTTCGGGCTTGATTTTGAAATAGAAAACCTTTGATTTTTTCCTTGAAATTTTTACAGTAAATATTAGACATATCAACCTTTCTAACGAGCCAAAGAACACCTAAAATGGACGTGTAGAAAGAGAGATATGATTTTCCAAAGTTGAGCTAAAAATCTGGGCAAATTCTGGTATGCTTCTGGAGCATGAAAATGACGTGGCCTTTCGGAAAAATTAAAACTTTTATTTTTATTTGAAATTTTTACAGTAAATAGTACACTCAACAAGGTTTAAAACGAGCTTTGGAACACCTTAAACGGAGGTCTATAGCTTGAGATATAATTTTTGGAAGTTGAGTCATAATTTTGGGAAGTTATCTGGACAATGATCACGTTTTTGAAATCTGGGAAGGATATAGTGTGTTATGGCTATTGGTATTATTTTTCTGTGAAATTATACATGCTAAGAAACATGTAGTTTTTGGAAGCACCTCATTTGGATTTTTTTAGAATTAATTATGAATTTTCAAAGTTTAATCGGTAAATTCTGGAAAATTCTAGACATTGTTTGTGTTTTTCGAAAGTTGGAAATTTTCTTAGTCATTGATCAACTTGGTGACTTTAATTTATGAAAATGGACTTCTCAAGGTTTAAATAGAAATTGGAATCACTCCATTGGGAGTTGTATCGGTCAAGTTATGAATTTTCTAAATTCTCATGAAAGTTAAATCTGAAGTTTTGATAAGTCTTAAAATAGTCACGTATATTATTAATAGTGCATAACCTTCAAAGTAAAGGTTCTTCTTTTGGATAACTTGTCTATTAAGGGTTATAAATACTCTAAAGTGACAAGGACAAACCTTCTTAACATTTTTAAAGGACACGACTCTTAATAAAATAGATAAATAAATAATAATAAATAATATTATTATTTATTAAGAATGGTATCTTTTGTAAGGGAAATTTTAGGGGTTAATCTATTTTTAACCCTCTAAAAATAATTCGTGTAGTTAGATAGTTTGCAACGCAAGTAGTGACTAATGATAATGATAAACGTTTATAGGCATACCTTGACACCTCTACCGATCCCAACAACTCCGGACAAAGTTAAGGATTCAAGTTTGAGGTGGGTAACTGTTATCTCGTTAGCTTGTATGTATGTATTCATGTATGACTGATCATGGTTGTTAGATAATTTGCATATGTGTATCCTAGCTATGGATTGGGGCTGCGTGTCCTAAAATGGAGCTGCGTGTTGCAAAGGGTCATGGTCCTTGGCTGTTAGGCTGCGGTTAATAGTGCGACTTGTTTATTGTGAATTACTCTATGCTTATACATGTGTTATACTGTGATTTATATTTCATACCGCATATGAGATTAACTGTTACCCACAGGGTTTATTCAATTGAACTCAGCATCGCATGAAAGAGACAGGTAGTGGTTGGGGATCAAGAGGCAAGATGCGGTGTAAGGATTACGGTAGATGGAACCTTTTGGAAAAATATAGGTAGGCTGGAGTGTACTTTATCGTTTATCATTCGTCTATTATGGAATAATGTATTAACATCCCACTATGGGATGAATTCGAATCGCAAAAAAATTCATCCTCATGTTTTCGAACTAAGTTATTTTGTTAAAGTTTTATTCCGCAATTAAGTCGTCCAAATTATTTCGATGCCTGTGCGTGATAACTCTGATTAATAAGGGCGTCAAAAGGACGGGCGTTACAGCCCTCGCTACGATCGGTACGGCTATTATTGTGATTCCGTGATATACGTAACTCCTTCAGGTTGCGCTCAGTCATCCGGCAAGATTCTACCGTTTGAGCCATTTCAGGAAAACGCTGGGATACCAGCCTTGCTCGGATATCATACTTCAGCCCGCAGATCAACCTGTTTGCCTTCCAGCTTTGGTTGTCATTACTCCCCAAGTATAACAAATATCGGGACAGGTTGGTGAATCGGGCAAAGTAGTCATCAAAGGTTTCCTCGGAACCTTGTTGAATGTGAAGGAACTCCTCCTCCTTAATCACTTGTGTTGAGGGAGGAAAATGTTGTTCATTGAACTGTTCTATGAATTTCTCCCAAGTGACAGGGCAAAAATGGGTCCGCAACGTTGTAGCGACACTTTTCCACCATCGGTGCGCATCACCTTCGAGTTTGTAAATCGCCAGCTGAGCTTTCCGGTCCCCCGGGCATTCCATCACTTCAAATATTTTTTCTAGGCTCATCAGCCAATCCTCAGCCAATTCGTTCTTCCCATGAAAAACTGGTGGCTTGAGCTTGCAAAACTGTGTGACCCAATTTTGTGTGGTCTGCACAGCTCTCCCTCGTCGTGGAGGTGACTAGGACCTATCAGATTCCTCAGCTTCCTCATCATGTTCGTCTCTCTGCTCATTTTCTTCTTCTTCAGAGTGTTGTTCTCCCTCAGCTTGTCGATCATGCAATTGTCCCTGTCTCTCCTGCCTTTCTTCCAGGAGTACAGCTATGAGAGCCCCCTGCTCTTGCAGTGTTCTTCTCATCTCCCGTATCTCATTTGGCCCGGTTGATTTGGTATCTCATTTTGTTCAGTCCGGGTATTGGTCTTACTCGAGGTTGTCTACCTCGTCCTCCACCACGCCTCTACCCCGGCCTCTGGGAGCTCCAGCTCCTCTCAGGTTCGCCATGTCTTGTTCTTTTTCCTTTATTAGGGAAACGTTAGTTATACAAGGAGTACAACGATGATCATATCAAAATTTCTATCGTGCTTCCTATTTACTCTACTAACGAATAGACACCCGCATCATGTCCCTCGTTAAGAATTTCGTTGGTTCGTTCTTCTCATAAACGGGTACGGAAACACGTATCAGAGGTGCTTATACATGAGTCAAATACTGCATGTAATTATCTCGTTGGTCTTGGAGTTTCACCCGGCGTGGTCTATCTCCATATATATGCTTTCTACTAGGATAGAATTACCGTCCAGTTCAAACTGACGATTATTAGAGTTATTAGAATTCTCAGAGTTATCAGAACTATCAGAGTCTGCGTCGAAGTTGATATCAAGATCTATGATCTTTGGATAGTCGAAGTTGTCGGTTACCGATGAATGATGTGAATTATCAGGGTTATTAGGACTATCAGAGGTTGATACTGGCATCGGTACCGGTGATGGATACACCGTCTCTGGGCTAGAGTGATGTACCAACAGGGGGTGGTACACCGGTTCGAGATGGTATACCAGTTCAGAATGGTATACCGAAGTAAGGTAGTACACCGACGTTGGGCTATATCAGTACTCATTTTCAAAATATGCTCCAAATTTTGAACTCATTTTCAAAATATGCTCCAAATTTTGAAACGGCTTAGAACCTAACTCCGTTAACCGAACAGAATGGCCAGGTAAGTGTCTACCATGGGGCCTCACCGAGTTCACGGCGATCGATTGGCACACCCACGTAGACTAGCCTTGCCTTCGGCACCAATCGTCCGTATTAACTTCGTTAAATTCATGCCGGGACTACCGCTTCGATACCAAAATTGTAACATCCATTTTCACAAGCAAATAATTTTTTTTTAATCAAACATCATTTCAAAATCATCGAGTAGAGCAACAGAGCATAAGAGTAATCGGTATATATTCAAAGTACCCATGGTAGCATGTCTTGCTATTTAAACAATGATACAAGAGTATTTCAAAAGTAGTACATGAGAAAGAAGTCTTCAGCCGGATCTTTTATGCGGCCTGCTTGCCTCTATCCTCGTTCCTCGGTCCTTCCGATCCTGAAGCTAAGTTAAGAGCTGAAGTCCATGCATCGAACCCCAGGTAACGGTTAACCTCATGATTACATACATCATATATGTACGACAAACATTCATAGAATTTTGGCTACATTTACTACGGTCAGACATCAGGTATACATATCAGATATGTATGGCAATAACAATAGTACAGTCGGAGTACAGACAATAGGCATGACAGACAATGGTACAGTCAGAGTACATGCATGACAAACAACAGGCATGACAGACAATAGTACAATCAGAGTACAGGCAATATACATATATGCATACAATAAACATCAGAGTTAGTGTTACAGTACGCGAACGTACCTTCGTTGACGGAAATCGGTATTTCTGTCGGTATACGGCACGACAGTAGGTCAGAACGTAATCAGGGATATCCTATCAACATAACAACGTATTTGTTAAGGATCTATCATTACGACGGACATTTTTAGTCAAAATGACCATTTTACCCCTAACCCCCTAATCGGCGGAATTTCGCCAGCACTTCGTTACTTTGACCCTAATCTTCCAAAATTTCAACATAACAACTACTCCAACATAATTTTCGAAATATAAATCATATTGATTAATGATTCACATCATAACAGGCATTTTAGGTAAAAATTACCATTTTTCCCCTGATGCCCCTAATCGAAGACTAATATAGCATTTCTACTCTAACTATCGAAAGAACTACGGAAGCTTAAGACTAAGTACCAAAAACTTACTCAGAGCTTCGCTGCGAATTCCCCGGACTCCTCCTTCTCTCTAACCTCTCTCTAATTTTGAAATGCTCTTGGATTGTGAAGAATGAAGAGGACTTTGGAGGCTATTTATAGGAGATGCCATGGATTTTCAACCGTCGGATCAACTTTATGAGAATCAATCTTAGCCCTCCATTTGGAAACTTAATAAACAAGTTTTCCCTCTTCCTTATCTCTCCTTGGCCGACATGCTTCCCCCTCCCAAAGGTCAAAAATCCAATCATATGGTGCCATGTGGCCCTGTTCTAGAAGATTCTACCGATAAGGTCTCCGATCGGTGTCCCAATCGCGTAATCTTGTAAAATCTTAGAAATCTGGAATCACAACTTTGAAGACTCTTTCTAATTCATTAGAAATGTCTAAGTCAACCTAATTTTTGATTACATACGGGGTTTCAACGGTCCTGAAGTTTTACTAAAAACGTGCCGGTTATGGAATAAACTTCCGAAATCGTCAACCTCTGGACAAAAGTCCACTGATTCCAAATATGTCCAGGAAATTCTCAACTCATTCCCGATGTTGAGTTATGATTTATTTTCTCGAATTCTAAATCTGTGACTATCTGCCTTTTTCACAGATTACCCTATTTCGTCTTATTATCAAAATGCTCCACCGATCTCGGAATTAACTTCTGGAACAGTCTATTTCAAGATAAAAATCCACTCTTTCATATTCTTTACTAACTTTAGAAACTTTGTTCATGGTTTTCCAGTCAGGATCCAATTCCTATCGGTGTTTATTTATTTTTACACTTAATTACTTTTAATTAAGAGTTTTATTTTTACACTCCACCATTTATTAATATTATTTTTTCTCCCTTATGTCGGTCACACACACACAATTTTCTGTTTTTAATTTTCTTTATTTATTTATTATTTAATTATTATATAAAATAATTATTTAATAATTTTTTTACAAATTTTTCCTATTGGTCCATACTTGTTTTTAGGCTTAAAATTACTTAATCTCACCAATTTTTCTTCATATTTTCCAATTAATTATCAAATATGTTTATGCTAATTTTTAGCCTTTTACCACTAATTTTAGGGTTTCACATAATTATCTTCAATTTTCCTTTGTTCATGCTTAAGTAATTTGCCAATAATTACTTAATTACTTCCTTAATACTTGCTGCTAATTTTCTTAATTAGAATGACCCATTACCTCACAACTTTTATACTTATATTGGTGTTTTATGCCTCATGCATTATATCATAATTTACGAGGGCATTTTGGTCATTATAATACTTTTTAACTTTTCCCCCTTTATTTTTTTAATGTAATAATTTAATAAATTACCTAAATTAGGGACAATATTCTCCCCTATTTCAAATAAATATTTTCTTGCCTCTTTATAATTTTCACAGGGTATTTTATAACCCGTGAAAGCGTTTAGAGACCTATTTGCAAACTTCCAAACGTTTTAGGGACCTAATTGCAAATTATTCTTTTTCAAGAGAAACTACCCCAAAAATAAGATAAATTCTCCACAAGATCTTTGAGATCCCATATTCATCTATTTCTAATAGGTATTATTTACTCAATATGATACTTATCATAAATGAGATTTTCAGGGTATTACATTTTATGACCCATAAATGTGTTTAAGGATTTTTGGCACCTTGCTCATTCCAATTTCAAGTGAAATTACCTTAGGAAAATAAGATAAATACAACACAAAATTTGAGACCATATATTCACCTATTAATAATAGGTATTATTTATCACAATATAATATTCAAGATAAATAATTATCCGGGTATTACGATTTTGAATGTAGTGACTCGAGTTACAATTATGCAAAAACAATTTTTGAAAGGCTTTTGACTCAAGTCAAATATGTATGACTCGAGTTAATGGAATGTACTTCATCTTAGCTTTTTCAAATAATTTTCTAACATTCAAAAATTACTCGAGTTAAGTCACTTAGTGACTCTAGTCACTGCTTGTTCCAAATCATTTTCAATTCAAACCCGATAGCCTATGTTTTATGAAAACTGATGCAACTCAAGTTATGTCTTGTATGACTCGAGTCATTGTGTTACAGAGACATGTTTTTCAATTGCTTTGAAAATGTGGACTCGAATCAAGTGTATATGACTCGAGTCAGGAAACTAAAAATACGTAATCATCATGTTCGTAATTCCTATTTCTTTAATGATGATTTGGATACTTCATATTATCGTTCATTGCTACTCCTAACAATGTTTAATCAATTTGCTAATGAGTTTCAGATGATTTTGACATGGTTTAAACGCCAAATTTTATTAAAGCAAATCTGTGTCAGAAGAGCATTTAATGCTTAGTATGCTTAGTAGAAATTAAGCATGAAAAGGGAAAACAATCCTCTGAGCATACATAAAGCATTCCAGTCATTTCCATTCCACTCTTATTGCTGAATCTCAACGATCAAATGGAATAAGGAATGTCAATGAAGGATAATGGCGAACATCTGGAGAACTCTTAAGGCTATCAACTTCAGAAATTACCTTTTATTGTGAATAACTTGATTACACTTGATTACATATTACCGGTCCCTTATGACTTTACAACTACTTCAGCTCACGTAAACAAGAATAAGAAGGCTTAGCCACAAACCTAGTCGGCAAGAAAATCAACCAAAAAGTGAAACTGCATATCCAAGGGGGTATGTACATACAAAATAGTACCCTAGTTGTTAGTGTCATGTTTCATTACTTATCCTTCAAATCAAAGTACTTCCTCAATAAGTCACTGCATACATACCTGTTGACCACGTAATTCAAGCCAAGTCACCATATTATTTATGTCTTCTCCTACTTTCATGTGTGTAAATATCTCTCTGTCTTCCCTAGGCTTTGTATCAGTTAAGTCTTGTTTCCTAGTCTTTGTATCTGTTATGCTTATTCCCTAGACTTTGTCTCTATCGTGTAACTTGCTTTTTCAGTATTGCAAGTGTTTCTCGAGCCAAAAAAAAGTGTTGATTAGGTGTGCCTAACTGACAAAATCCCAGTTTATATTTTATACACTCTAGCAACAAATATTGATATTCCCTATTTTTAGGAAAAAAATCATTTTGAACCACAAATCTGGAAATCTGTAGTTATAAAATTTTCCTAACTGTGTATAAAAACTTATCACAATGGCAAAGCTAATCAGAACAATTGGCCCTTGTCACAAGCCATTCCATAAATTATAATACTGCAAATGAATTTCATACTTAATAATATAGTTGATATATTATAACACAAATATTCAAAAAATATTATCTTTATTATTTAAAAAAGAGAGGAAAGCTTTAAGCCTTTGACTGTTAATTAACTTAAAAATATTTAAATCAAACATTAACCAAGAAAGAATGAAGTCATTTGGGAATAAGTGATTTGCACTTATAAAAATATTTTTATATTTAAAAATGTTTGGAAATATTATTAAATATTTAAATATGCAGTTATAATCTGGAACCACAAATATTGATCATCCCAGTTATAAAATATTTATATTTTATAACTCGCTTTTCATTTTGCAGTGAACCAATTCCAAGTGGAAATCGCCTCTGGTTTTGATCCAAGTACTTTCTGTGTGCGTCTATTTGTTGTGATAGGTTGCTGGAATTGAGGTAACAAGCTAGAATCCTGATGTAATTGTGTGTTTGCAATGTGATGAAATAATAGTACATATGTTTTCCCCATATTTTGTAATATGTCCCATTTTCTTTTGTGATTTCCCATTCTTTGTTTGCCCCTTCTCATCTTCGGTGTACTATCCTCATTCTCTCGGTTGCTTACTAGGATCTGTTCTTTATTGAATACATGTGTGTGTTTGACACTTTCTTGATTACGTGGCAATTGGTTGGTATAAGTGACCAGTTGTATTGACCCTTATATTTGTGGCATGATGATATGTAAAGCATAGAAAATATATTAGTTAGTTAATTTGCAAGGAAGTTAGAGTTAGTTAATTAGGGTTGTAACTGAATTAGTTAGTATTACTGTGTTATGTTATTCTATTGCTATCATTCTGTTATTATTGTGGCACAGTGACTAAGGAAGTCTAAGTCATTATCCTATATAAAGGGTAGCTTAGACTATTGTAGGGGGTTGAATATTGACAAATGATGAATGAAAGTGCACAGTGATATGTGTTTTCTCTCCCCTTTCCCTCTTCTTTCCCCAATTCTCCTAAATTTCTAGAACCTATCTATCACATGTTGTTTTGTGGATTGGGGTATGTCCCCACTGCATATATTTGGGATGCAAACAAGATCCTAATCAATGCTTGGAATGGAAACATTGATCATAATGAAATAAACTCATTGTATAGGGTTGGGTTGGGGAAGTATGGAGGACGATTGTGATAGGAGTTGCATGTATAATCGTCTAAGTCAAAGAAAACAACTAACTCGAGTATTCTTAGAGGGTTTGGAAGAGTTCATCCAATTTTCTTCGACGCAGGCAACTAGTTCAAGTAACGCGATCAGTTGTCCATGTGTGAAATATAGATGTTTCAAATTTCAAAATTCGGCACAGTCAAAATCCATTTGTGTATCAAGGGATTCACCAACCTATGAACAATCTAAAAGGTGATCAATCTTTAAGAAAGCTTTAAGCAAATATAATTCATTCAATCATGGTAAATAACGTTCGATCAAGAATTCAAACAAATACTCAAATTCGCATAGGGTCTTTCTTCCGTGCTTTTCTCCCTTGAGTGTCTTGTCTCTCCGGTGGTCTAGTGTGTCTCTCCTTGTTCTTTATATAGAAATTCCCTTAGGCTTACTTGGGTCGTGATCTGATCCTGTCTTAAATAAAAGATATGCACTATCCTTTTGAGATCTCCAATCACTTCCAAATATTTTGTAATCCACTCTCTCATATTACACAACCGATTCAAATTGATTTCCTTTTCTGCTCCTTTCTCAATCACCTAATAACTCCTGCAAGATATATACAATAGTAATAAATTTAATCCAATATATCTCAATTGATACTCACTTAATTATAAAATATGCACGTATCAAACTCTCCCACACTTAGATCTTTGCTTGTCCTCAAGCAAAAGAAAGAGAATTCATTATCTAAATGAGAATGACATTGTCTTTGACTTTCCTAAACAAATGAGCAGCTACCACCACACTCGCATCATGTTATCAAAATTTATTCAGCTTAATGTCTTATAAGACTGGTCACTAAGCCAATAGCCTTAAACAATAGCCGCAATAAGCACCACAATACGTTTAATAGAATATTATTCTACTTAATTCCTCCGAAAAATTCAAATGCCCCCAAGACACCAAGCTTTGCGCTTAATTTCATAGGGATCCTCATGTAAGAAATAACTTTATTTTAAATTTTTTTTTTTGAGCCGTTGGAGGTCCCCTTTTTACGCGACTCTGCACATGGGTGATGCAGCACCGGTTACTCGGATACTCCAACAGACCTTAATCTTGAGCCGTTGTAGGTCCCTTTTGACACGACACCGCACATGGGTGATGCAGCACCGGTTACTTGGTTACTCCAACAGCACCTCAAGAGGCTTTTAGCTCAACTCATAACCCTCTTTGACCTTACCATTTGACGCGACCCTGCACATGGGTGATGCAAAGACCGCTACTAAGTAGGTCTAGAGAAGTCATTGGAGTTGTGTTTTTTTTTTTTTTTTTTTCATAGTAACTCACTTGAGTCCTTTCCCTAAACAAAAGTTTTACTTGGTCAACAAAGGGCATAATCTCATCTCCTAGAGGAATCAGGTATCAAAATATTCAAAACAACTCCAGATTGTTTACAAAAATTCAATGCTCAGGGGCTTAGTTGACACATTCTTTTCCTTTTATTGTTTTACTTGATAATACTCTCTAAGATGGGGATGCTCAAAGTTAAGGTCAATCGAACAAAACTCAAGAATTTTTTTTCAAGGGAATTCTTTTCAATTGAATAAGAACAAGCAATACCAAAGAATTCATATCCCTACCCCACACATAAATCGACAAAGGTCCTCACCGTTGGAACAATAAATAAAAGGAAAGGAACTAGTACTCCCCGGTTTAAGCCTCTAACTCTCATATGGGGAGCTCCTGTCAAAGTCATCTGAGTGGTCATCGGCATACTCATGTGTGACCGCATCATCGGAATCATTGTCGCCCTCACCTGGTTGACAACTAGTTGGGTCTATATTCTCGCTTGATGCAAAGGGCCTCGACCATCCGGCCGATAAGTGAGAGAGAAAGAGAAAGAAGAAGGAGGAAGGGGGTGGTTGAAAGTGAGGTAAAAATTATTATTATTATTATTTTGGTTTTTTGTTTGTCGAAAGTTGGCGCCGGGGCGCCAACTTTCGCCCAAAATGTTTTTTTTTAAGGATGGAACTTATAATTTGATCCACACTTTTCACATCCTCCCTATCTTACGAATAACTACTAAGACGAAATAAAAATGAAAAAGAAAACTTATTGGGTTGCCTCCCAATCGCCGCTTGTTTAACGCCTTGAGCTCGACGGATATCACCTTAATTTTCAGCCTTCCAAAGGCCACGGAGGTTCCTCCTCTCACAATGTCTCCACCATGGTAAGGCTTCAATCTCTGTTGTTCCGGATGAAACTCTTTTAGAAGAATCCTCCTGTCATGCCATCTCTTGATTTTTTTCTTGAATGGCAAATGAAAGTGGTCCTTGCGAGTGGCATTGTTCAACCTCCTACAATCCACACATATTCTCCACCGCATCTAATAGTTTCACCACCTCCTTTCTCACCACTTCCTTCATAGTCGGGTTAAGTCTCCTCTGGGGCTGCCTTACTGGTTTCACATGGTCCTCCATAAGAATTTTATGAGTGCAAAATGAAGGACTAATCCCCTTTAAATCAGATATAGACCACCCTATGGCGCCTTGTGGGTAGTCAAAACTTTCAAGAACTTCTCTTCGTCAAGAGGGACAACTCAGCGCTAACAATAACGGGATAAGTGTCATCCTTCCCTAGAAAAACATACTTCAGATTAGAAGGGAGCTCCTTTAGTTCCACCTTAGGAGTAACAGGTGGTGCATCATAATCTTTCTTCTTCAGCTCCTCAACCAATTTTGAAGCAGTCACTATTATCACCGGGTATTTCATGGGTTGAAACACAGAGTAAGTGACTTTCTCATCATTCATTTGAAACTCCATTTTTCCCGCAGCCTACATCAATTACCGCTCTAGCAAGAGCCATGAAGGGTCTTCCCAAAAGTAAAGGAATTTCAGCATCTTCCTCCATGTTAAGAACCACAAAATCCACCGGGAAGATGAATTTGTCCACTTTCACAAGCACATCCTCAATGACACCTTCTGGCTTCTTAAGGGACCTATCCGTCAACTGTAATGACATCATAGTAGGCTTCATCTCTTTAATGCCGAGAGCTTTTGAAACAGATAAGGGCATTAGATTAATACTAGCTCCCGTATCACAAAGTGCTCGCCCATATTGACATTCCCTATTGCACAAGGAATGCTAAACCGCCCGGATCTTTGAGCTTTGGTGGCAACTTAGTTTGAATGATGGCACTACACCGCTGAGTCAAAGTCACTATTTCTGCCTCTTGCAACTTATGCTTCTTGGAAAGCAAATCTTTCATGAACTTTGCATAATTAGGCATATTTTCAAGAGCTTCTGCAAAAGGAATGTTAATCTGCAATTTCTTAAAAATGTCCAAGAACTTGGCATACTGTTGTTTCTGAATTTGCTGCTTCAACCTTTGGGGATAAGGCGGATTTGCATAAGAAGGAGTGGGAGGCTTCTTTGTAGCTATCTCCTTAGGAACCTGCTGCACATTATATTGCTCAACCTTACCCTTGTCATGGTCTTGGGCGTTGACATATATTCTTTGCAAAAGTCCATAGCCTCTTCAACCACATATCTCTCCACGATTGAGGCTTCAGGTCGATAAGGATTTTTAGAATACCCTTTTAAGATCTTCATGTATCGCTCAAAAGGGTACATCTACCTTAGATAGACTGGGCCACATAGTCTTATCTCCCTTACCAAATGAACCATCAAATGCACCATTATATCAAAAAATGCAGGGGGGAAATGCATCTCTAGTTGGGATAGAATGAGATAACCATCATTTGCCAATTTGTCCAACTTTTCAATCTCAACAACTTTGCTACAAATATCATTAAAGAAAAGACACAACCTTGTTATCGTACTTCGCACATCGTCTTTCATAATGTCTTTAACAGCTACTAGTAATAGTTGTTGCATCAAGACGTGGCCATCATGTGACTTCATTCCTACTAACTTCAAATCTTCCATCGAGACAAGCCTTCTCACATTAGATGAATACCCCCGTGGCACCTTAATGCCATGCAAACACCCACACAAAGTTTTTTCTCGACTTTTGACCATGTATGCGCCGGCGCTCCAGATACGCTCTCTTACCATCATCCTTTAGTTGTGGGTGCAGCCGTTCTCTTATTCCCATTTCAACCAAGTCAAGTCTCGCGGTAATTCCATCTTTAGTTTTCCCCGGTATGTGCAAAAGAGTACCAAGAAGGCTATCACACACATTTTTCTCCACATGCATCACATCAATACTGTGTCTCACATCAAGATTGCGCCAATATGGAAGATCAAAGAAAATTGACCTTTTCTTCCATATGTTCTTCTCACTCGCATTCCTCTGATTCTTACCGAATAATGTGACATTTCTTCTTTCAACCCGACTATAAACCTCCTCTCCGTTAATGGCACCGGAGCCGTTCCAATCTCCCGCAGGCGTTAAATCTCTTTTTCGGCTTACGGTACGGGTGTGACCGAGGAAGAAATCGCCATGACCAAGGTAGACCGTTTTCCTTCCGTGCTTAAGTTGATGAGAGTGTGTGCCATCTTCACATATAGGACATGCTTTATGCCCCTTCACACTGTACCCTGACAAATTTCCGTATGCAGGAAAGTCATTTATCGTGGTGAAAACCATTGCACGTAGCTTAAAGGACTCCCGCTATAGGCATCAAAGACATCTACGCCATCCTCCCACAACGTCTTTAAGTCCTCCACCAAAGGTGCCAAGTAGACATCAATATCGTTCCTCGGTTGTTTTGGTCCCGATATCATCATAGAAAGCATCATATGCTTGTGTTTCATACACAACCAGGGAGGTAAGTTTTAAATCACCAGGAGAACCGCCCATGCACTATGTGTACTACTAAGAGTGCCGTAGGGATTGATTCCATCTGTGAAAAGCCCAAGCGTAAAGTTTCTTAGCTGACTGCCAAATCTAGGAAACATTTCATCTATTTTCTTCCATTGTGGAGAGTCAGCGGTTGCCAAAGGTATTTTCCATCTCATATCCTCTCATCAAAATTTCATCTCAACTTCTTTGCTTCTTTCACATTTGCAAACATTCATTTAAACCAGAGTAGAATTGGAAGATACTACAAAACCTTTAAAGGTTCCCTTTACTTGTCTCATCACCACAACCACCATCTTTCTTCACTTTGTACCGTGAAGTTTTACATTTCGGACACTCACTTAGTCCTTCATACTCCTTTCGTACAATAAGCGCTATTAGGGCAAGCATGTATCAATTTATACTCCATACCCATCGTAGACAACATTTTCCTGGTCTCATACATACAATTTGGAAGTACATTATCCTCTGGAAACCCATCACGCAACAATGTAAGTAACATAGTGAAACTGCTGTCGGTCCACCCACAGGTTGGCTTTAAGTTCACCAAATGCAAAACAGCTGACAGGCGTGTATACTTAGTACACCCAGGGTACAAAGGTGTCCCGGCATCACTCCGCACCCCATCATATACAGGCGATTGTGCAAAAGATTCTACCTCGTAATCACGAATCATTTCCTCCATTCTATCTTCATCCATGACATCCAAAACTTCCTTCTCGTGGGACTGACAGCAGTCACTTCCTCACCATGCCATATCCACCTTGTGTACCGAAGATTTATTCCATCACAAATTAAGTGATCTCGTATATCATCTACGTCCCGTCGACTCCCATTTCCACAGCTCACACAAGGACAAAAATACTTCCCATCTTTACTAGGCACATTCATTTTAGCAAATTCAATGAACTCTTCCACCCCATTCCAATATTCTTCACTAGTTCGCCTTGCTTCCATCCACCTCGTGATCCATTTTATTACCACCTATTCCAAATTCAATAGCACACTCAACCTTAGAACAATTGTCATTATGAATAATTAATATTCCTACAATGTAAGGGAGTAAGAACTCGAATGCAATATGATGGTTCAAAATATAATCCCAACTCATTAAATAATATGCGTACCAATACAAAAATTCATTAAAAGTATGGAGATCAAAACCAAAACTTATACCAAAACTCATTAAATATGCGTAATAAGACAAAAAGTCATTAAAAGTATGGAGATCAAAACCAAAAATTATACTTAACTATATAGTTAACACATGTAAACACCATAAAACAAAATCAGTTGTGATACTATAAGGATCGAAAACTATAACATTCTGAAAACTACATTGCTTTAATCAAATCAAATTCAAGCACATTGAATATGGGTGAAGTAACCGGGCGCCTTAGGCATTTTTTAAAAACTTCAGCAGCATTTTCCCATTTGAAGTAAGACATCCAAAATATACCATAAACATATATACCAGGTCTTGCGTACCTTGACCTTCGCTTCTTGCCGACGAGTCCCAAATCAGTCAACCCACTTGAATCAGATAGAACACACGGCGTTGAGAAATTGCTCGATGAACTATCAACTAAAAAGTCACATTTTGAAGAGGAAATTAATCAATTTCTCGGTACTTCTTTAAGTCTTGGTACTAAGCAAACATAACATCAAACAGATACAGAGAGAACA
Source organism: Acacia pycnantha (assembly GCA_025563575.1). Lineage (NCBI taxonomy): Eukaryota > Viridiplantae > Streptophyta > Magnoliopsida > Fabales > Fabaceae > Acacia > Acacia pycnantha. The sequence goes on along the minus strand of JAMWYP010000397.1, from coordinate 55,156 downwards.
AGTAAAAAGAAACACAAACCAGAGTGAAGACAGAGCACAAACTCGAAGTAGAATAGAGCGGATATACGGCGAACCCAACAAAGTGATGAAAGGGGGCACAGAGAGTAAGAGAATAAAAGGAGGAGGAGGAACAGTGGCCGGAAACCACAGCAACACGAAAACAGGATCGGCTAACTGCTTGTTCGTAAAAAGCCTTCAAGCTGAGGGCCTGGAGGAGGACGTAGGCGGCTAGCTAACTGCTTGTTGGTAAAATGCCATGAGGCTGAGGCCTTGAAGAGGATCCCGGCTGGCAGCTTGTTGGTAAAGCCTCGTGGCAGAAAGGGTTTGGAGGAGGAGGTACTGATGGCGCGTACGTAGTTTGAAATTTTTTTCCGTAAACGAATATAATGGTTGAAGAAAACATGTCCTCAAAAGTGCTATGGATTTTAAACGACTGTTTCGTTTAAAATTATATTGTTATACCGGAATATATTAGGAAGATCATATCATATTTGTCAGAATTAAGTAATTTATCTAGATTTTTAATTCACCCAAATTAATTAACTAACTCTTATATATTAAGGACTATAAAAGATGTATATCATGTCCATTTAAATTATTAATAATTTAATGTACATGTTTATGAGGTGAACGTTAGTAGAAATTGCAATAACTTCAAAAACACGAGCACCCGCTTATTTTTATAAACTATATATATCATTGCATTGTTATTTATTACTCCCTCCGGTCCTAATTATAAGATCCAGTTGACGTTTTTTTTTGGAGAGATTGAGAAAGCTAATTAAATTAGCTTAGAGTATTTTTATTTTTTTCTTCAAACTAAATAGTTTAACTAATAAACTAATATATAATCTAAAAAAACACAACATATGAAATGATTAAATAACTTATTTAGCTTCCTTAATCTCTCCAAAAAAAGTCAATTAGGTCTTATAATTAGGATCGAGGTAGTAGTATGTTATTTTTCCAAATTAAATATGACATGAGAGTGAAATTTATACATGATTAGAAATTCAAGAAAATATCAATATAGATTTATTCTAGCGGTGTAAGGCCTGCTAGATCCCTCTGACTTTCGAGTTCGAATCCCAGATGACACATTGGTATCCTATATTTTGATGATCCTTATATGTGATCCCGACTGTTATTACTTATTTTAAGCGTCAGTTTTTATTATAAAGGTCGTTGTTATCTTAGCATAATTATATAATTACCGTAAGTAAGTAATAATTACGTGGAATTATTAACGACTGTTGTACGTTGATAGTCGTTTATTTTGTTTTAATACGTCTGTTTTATTTAAAACTGTCGTTTTACAATTTTATCGTCAAATTAAATATTTCCGTGATAACTAGTTTTTATCAGGCTTTTTTGGGTTAAATGTTTTCAATAGGTTATTATCAGAATTTTTTTTACTTATTTTAAGCGTCGGTTTTTATTATAAAGGTCGTTGTTATTTTAGCATAATTATATAATTACCGTAAGTTAGTAATAATTACGCGTTAATAACAGTCGTTGATGGTCGTTTATTTTGTTTTAATACGTCTGTTTTATTTAAAACTGTCGTTTTAAAATTTTATCGTCAAATTAAATATTTCCTTGATAACTAGTTTTTATCAGGCTTTTTTGGGTTAAATTTTTTCAATAGGTTATTATCAGATTTTTTTTTGTCAGATTTATAATACTTGTGGGATGTAATATATATTGTAGTCAAGAAAATATATAGTACTACTGCATGAACAACCTTTAATTTTCTTTAATTATTTCACAATTTGTAAGAAAGCTACAAAAAGAAGAATTTAAATGAATTGTTTTTTAAAAAATACATAATTTGATTAAATAATATTACATACATGTCTAATGATTAATAATGTTCGACTACATGTTGTTTATTACAATATTGTCTCTAATTTGGTCACGATAATGACTCATTAATCTTTCGGATTGTTGGGAGTAATTATTTGTCGAAGCCGACTACTGCTTCATCATCATCACCATCACTATCATGATCATCATCGCTATCATCATCCGAATGCTGAAAATAGTCGTCTTCGTCTGTGTTAGAATGTCTCCTAACAAAATTATGTAGTGCCATTGTTGCACAAACAATGTCGACTTGTTTTTCGTATTCGTACCGGGGCATATCTCTTAACACTCGAAATCTATTCTTCCACACTCCAAAAGTCCTTTCTATAGTTAACCTCAAACGAGAATGATAGGAATTGAAGGTCTTGTTGGCTTCTGTGAATCCGGGTTGATGCGGAGGTCTATAGGGACCCAGATACCCAACTGGTGTAAAATATTTTGCATCAACGAGATAATATTTGCCTGATAAATGTTGAATTATTTAAATCATCATTTTAAAAGAGTGAGAATATTTAAAATAATGTATGTGAAATGAAAGTAAGTGAACTGAAGTTGACGTAAAAAATATATATATATATATGAATACCGAAGGTGGATGAGGAAAGCATAAGGCGAGTCTCTGGAGACAACATGTTCAAGTACACAATTATCTTCTACAGAACCGTGCCACCACGCCAACACGAACGTAAAGCACATGTCCCAATCACATAAAGCCGATGACGTTCTGTGTTGTGTATTTGCATTGCTTCCCGGTAAATCTACGTCGCCTGGCACGGTCGACCACACACTTTATTTGGGTTCCATCTATAACTCCAACAAAGATCACGGAAGTGTGGATAATGGTTGCTAATTTTTGGGTGACATTCACCGAATTGGGGATCACCGGCTTTGATATTTTCATGCGAAAGACTAAAGCAAGCCTCTAATACTAATTGACACATGACCCACCGTTTCGGAAGATCGCCGAAATATTGCCTGTACCACCCTATTGCCAACTCCATGGCCAACACTGAACAAAAACATGGCCACCATTTCCTCGACGCTTACGTACGGCGTTGTATGCTCCCGTAGTCGATGACGTTCGACCAATGTACGGCACAAGAGAAAGAACACATCTTTATCCATTCTAAACAACTCTTGACAACGTGAACCACGGGATGCCAATATCTCTAGGACCCATCTGTGACCTGTACTCCTACTACTCGGCTCTTTGAACATGGAAGGCACCCAATAAGCAAGGATGTATGAAATCAATTTGTCAAACCCTTTTAACGACGACTCATCATCTTAATTTAGTATCGTGTTCAAATAATTCGCCATTGCAAATTGCTTCAAAACAATACTAAAGTGATGATGTGTGATTAAAAGAGATAATAACCGGCCGGAGAAAAGAAAAGTAAACGAGTGATAATTATGAGGGAAAAGCTAGCAGAGGGAATATGTGAGCTTGAAAAAGAGTGATACTTAAGAGGGATCGGAGAAGCTGCTTGTAGATGGAATATGCAAAGGAAATATGTGACCTTATTATTAATAAGGGAAATATGTGAGCAGAAGTGCAGAACGTACACTGTCGTATTAACACTGCAAGACTTCGCATCGGCTTTGATTGAAAAGACTCAACTGTACAACTGCTTAACTGGCGTGATTAATTACCCAGCCAAAAACAACATGGTCGACTCTTAAAACGACCTCTTTTTCAGAATCTGTCGTTCTAATATAACATTGTCGACTTTACAAACAATTCGGTCGTGGTATACTTATGTTAAAACAACCTATTTTTCTGAAACCGTCGTTGTAAGGGGTTTGTAGTTCAATTTTGGGTGACAATTAAGAAGGGGAAGCTGCTAGAGGGAATATGTGAGCTCATGTATGTTATAAATAAGGGTTGGTTAAAATATTTATTAGTACTGTCGTCAATCGCTGCAAGACTTCATATCGTACGATTGAAAAGACTCAACGTAGTAGCAACTAGCCGCATGTGAATGGTGGATGGCTACCGGTCCATTCTCCTGCAGAATTTTAACATCATGCTTGATAGCTATGTCGTGAAATGTAGTGCAGATGAGCAGTGGGAATTTGTTTGCTCAAAAGGTCCCAACAATAATATGTCATGAGGAACGCATTCAATTCTTCATTTAACTCATCATATAGATTTCTTGAGTTTCAATTTGCCATTTATTTCTTCCAAACATTACTAAGCTAAGTGATGATGTGTCATTAAAAGACAACTGGAGAAATTGGAGAAAAGCTAGAGTTATATATATATAATTAAGAGGTAGAAGCTAAAGTATCAGAGGGAATATGTGTCCAAGAGTAATACAGTAATTAAGAGGGGGAGGCTGGTAGAGGGAATATGTGAGCTTATTAATTCGTTATTAATAAGGGTTCGTTAAAATATTATATATCGTTGTGAAACAGAGATGATGAGTTCACAACTTTAATTTGTAAAACAGGGATGATGAGTTAACTGTTTATGAAATATGCGTTGTAAAACAGAGATGATGAGTTAACATCAGTTTATGAAGAATGTGCGTTCATTGGGTGCCTTTCATCATATAAATTTCTTAGTACTGCGGTACTGACATTGCTTCCAAACAATACTAAGTGATTAACAATCACAGAAGAGATGACTTGATGGTCCATATATATATGTATCCTTTTTTTTAAATATATATAATATATTACCAGACCAGAGACTAGAGAATACCGAGTAATTATTGTTTTAATACATATATATACACAATAATATTATGGGGCCCATTAATCTTAATGTCCAACCATTCCACCAAGTAATCAAATTTGCCCATTTTAGCGAATGCGGTTATTATTTTCCGCGATTCTGAGTCGCCCAAAAGTGACATACAGCTTCGACGAAAGTCTTCATTGTTGTTGAATTTTTGTAATCCACAAAGCACCTGCAGAGCTTCAAGTTGTTCATCAGATTCACCAGTGACAGTGACATGTCTGTGTTCAATTAACACTGATAGTCTGTCCCTGGCACTATATGCATCCGTAGTATTGCCATCACTCGGCACTTTCTTCTTCCCTGTTTTCTGAAATGAACCTTCACCACACGTCTTCCTTTTGCTTCCTGAACCATTGATGCCAGCTGATGATCGAGTACTGCATCTGCATCCTAAGCCTCGCATCTCAACCGACATCCCTGTACTGTTCAATGCTTCCATATTAAAACCAAACATTTCATCTTCACTGTCCCCTGAGCCTTCGGAGGGCATGTCCAAAACTTCCTTCATTTCGAGGCCGTTTTATATTGGGTGAATATATATACGTTGGGGGATTCCTTCCCGGCCTCCGGAGTTTCCTCCACTTCCTCGAAAACCTTTCGCATTGCTTCTCCATTAATCGAGCCATCGTACCTAAACTTTCTATATGCTCTTTCCTTCTGCATGCATACATGAAACCAAATAGCAATTAATTAACCAAAACGACATTGTTGAAAGAAAAAAAATCAAATCCATAATTCAGTATGGTCAATTTTTACCACTATGTGCTCCCACCACTCATTTGTTTGGACGACTTTATAAGTATCAGCAGCCTCTACGACCGCACTGTGCTCCTTGAGAAGTCGTAATCAATCTCTGTACACTCTCCTCAGGACATCCAACCTATTCTTCAAGTGGCACCTCTCATATTGTTTAGAGGTCTCATTATTAAACGTGGACAAAATAGTATCCCACGCTTTCTTACTATATTTCTTCACGTTTCCCCTTCCCTTCCCCTCCCGTGCTCCCGCATTTATTTGAATAATGCAGGCATCTAGAAGACTCCGGGTTAATTCACTATCCCAAGCAGCTCTGTCCATATTTGTATCTGGGAAAATCTGCAGTCTACATGCAGAAAATATAAAATACATGGCCGAACACATTAATTGTAAAAATAAATGGCAGTGTGGAAGATAGAAAATATAAAAGAAAAAAATAAATTGCGTAACAAATGATATAAATATGTAACGGCCGGGAGGTTTCATGTGTTTCGAATAAGGCTTGAAAGTGATGACTATATATCCAAAACAACCAACTTTTTATCAAAATGAACACGGACAGTTAGACACCGTAATAGGCAATCAGCAGAATTTAACAAACATTAAAGGAACACCTAGGGAACTTTAAATTATGCTTTAGTGCTTTACAACTTCCAGGAAAAAAGAGATCGCCGAATCGGAGAGCAGATCGACGGCAAGCGAATCTAAACTTTACTGCCTAAACCCTAAACAAACACAAGTCAGTGAATACCGAGTACAAACCTTAAGGAAAATAGAGCGGATATGCAGCACGCACCCAACAAAGTGTAGCTGGAAACAACAGAGGTAGAGAAACAGAACTGGCTTAATTAGGAGGAACAAAGCGTAGCTTGAAACAACAGAGGTATAGAAAGCTTAGGAGGAATGGGCTTAGGAGGGAATATAATGTAGAGAAAGAGTTGGATATCAAACAAACAGACAGCCCATTTGCATATAAAGGATAAGGCTGTATTTTGAAAAAAAATAAAAAATTCACACCAGCAGTACTAGTAGTGCAGTGGTATTGGGAATTGTTTCCCCTCTTAGGTCCTTAGTTCGATCCCCCTCTCCTCTCGCCTTGTATCATCAAAAAAAAATATTCTCAAGGTATTTTGAATATTATAAAAATTATATTTCAAAATAAATTCTCCAGGTATTTTGAAGTATTAACATGGGAGCTTAGTGGGTTGGTGAAAATATTTAAAACATATATAACTCAATCGCTAGGGTGGGTGAAAATATTTAAAACATAACTCGTATCATATATAACACAATCATTTGGGTGGGTGAAAATCATATATAACTCAATCGCTGGGTGGGTGAAAATATTTAAAACATAACTCGTACAGTAGCTGGCAAATTGAACTGCATTGAACTTGCGATCACTGGGTGGGTGAAAATATTTAATTGAACGCATTGAACTTGCGATCACTGGGTGGGTGAAAATATTTAAAACATAACTCGTACAGTAGCTGGCAAATTGAACTGCATTGAACTTGCGATCATATCGTGTAGCTGGCAAATTAAACTTGCGATCATATCGTATGTCAGACTTACATTTGAAATGAAAACTTGCGATCATATCGTATGTCAGACTTACATTTGAAATGAAACAACTGTTCACTTGGCAACCATAGTCGATCGTTAAGAATATAACACCATTGTAATCATTGCATAGCATATACTTCCTATACGTACCTGCTTGGGAAATAAGAATGATCTATTAAGAAAGGAGAACAAGGAAAAGGACATACATATAGGGACATGCAGGAAAATATCGAAAAACAACACTCAAGAAAGATAACATACATAAGTCTATCTAGTTATTAATTAGTTATTAAGATAGTACGGCAGCAAGCAAGAAGCAAGGTTGTGCTTTATACATAGTAGAAGTTGATGTGGTGGTGCAAGCAGAGACTATATTTTCAATTCGCCATTGCTGGCAAATTGATCTTCTCATAATTACTACTACATACTCTCCATCAGTGTGCTTAATTATTTCTCAGTTAGTGCTTTATAGGAAATTTAGTAATTAATATTGTTTTGAAATAATTATGAATGACCGAATATATATTTAATATAAATATGAAAGTTTTTTTATTTACATATGGGTAAAATCAAAAACTTATTTCATTATTATATAAATTTAATATTTCTCACACCGTACCCGTTTTTAATTAATTTGGTCATATTTTATAAGTTAATATTACATTTAATTTATTTACTTAATTACATGCTTTAAGTATTGCACACTCGATCAACCTGGTTCCACACATTATATTTTCACTAATATTTGTTAGTTAATTGTTTGGAGATTGGCAATTAGTTTTTCATCACTTCACATGATCTTGATCGATTCTCTATCGAGTTCAATTTATCAAACCAATGCACATATATGCTACATTTGATAAATGTCTTGACAGTGTTATTCACCTTTTGATCCCTCTGAATTATTGCATGCTTTAGATAATTCAATAGTTTCGAATGATAAGAATGTCAATGAAAATTATGCTTGCGTCAAATTTTATCTTGTCACTTACCTTCCGATGTCAAAAAGAAAAATTATAATGTTATACTTTACCACGACTGTGTTAATTGTAACGTCGTGGTCTAGTGTAAATTTGCGACTAAAATGTATAAACCAGTCGTCCTTTACAGAGAAGCAATATTTAAATATCTGCACCAACCCCAAGCTTAGTGCGGTCATCATCAAAAGTACAAGAGCTTTAAGCTGCTTATTCGATCAGGTACACTTCTTCCTTCTGGTCATACTGATGTGACCTTGACCTTGCCTTTTTTTTTGGACAAAGTTTTTTTTTTGGACAAAGACCTTGACCTTGCCATTAATGCAACAATGATAAATATTTCTTCAAGTCATGTTATTTGTTTTTGTTTGATTAGAGTTTAAATTAAACTGAAAAAATAGTTTCATCTCATCCTCCTTGAGAGGTTTTTTTATTTTTTTTTAATCAAAGTTTGCTGATAATTATTGTCTGATAAAATAAAAATGGTTCAGAATATAAATATACAAAACAGTCGTTAAGAAATGGCCTAATAAAACATTAATTCCAATGACATGTTTTCTTTAAAGCGTCATTTTTAAGAAAAGATAAAATACAGAGACGACTGTGTTTCATTTTACGGACGTTCAAAATCAGTCATACACAACCTATTTACTAAAACAAGTGGTTAACACAGTGGTTATATCTTGCTAACAACTTTAGGGGATTTATGTTACTTACAAACTAATCACAACAAATATTAGTTACTTACAAATATTTATGTTACTTACAAACTAATCACAAACTAACTACGTGCTATATTTAGTCACAATATAATGACTTGTATGTTAGTTACAACATGGCATTCCACGTTTCCTATGTTGCAGTCTGATCTGTTGGTCTCTCGATCACCTGTTATCCTTCTTCGTTTATAAGTTGAAGAAATCTACTGGTCAATATTTCCCTGACAATATCAATCTCTTGTTCAGGGTAGGGTTTATCATCCGTAAACATCTGCGGTAAAATTGAAGAAGTTACATAAATCGATCAATCTAATGAAATAACTAACGACCTCCTTACACGAAAATAGATGAAAATCATTTGAGAATGAAGAACTGATCACCCGGTCGAAATCTGAAGTCGTAGCTCCATTCGTTAAGATGAAATACATATAATTTAAAACAAAGTAGCCGCATTCATATTGTCTAGGTTGGCGCAGGCACTATACATGAAAAGAAAATACTCAAAATGAATAATTAAGGCTATTATAATGTGATTGTCAATTAAAAACCTGGAATTTAAACAACTTACTTTGGGAAGGATCCAATTAATAGGTTTGCCTTTCGGAGTCTTAGGCATCGCTCTATCATTATAATGACATTACAATACATTAAAAAAATCTGTGTACGTAGTTAAAACCAATCATCTACAAACAACTTACTTACCCGTTGAAAATACGTTTAATCACTTCATTCGGCCCGCCACCCACCGAATCAAACCAATAGATGTGCTTGTTCTCGGGGCAAGCAACACATAGGCTCCAATGATTTCTATATAGATTAAAGGAGGTTAATTAGCTAACATAATAATCCGTAACTTAACAAACTGAGTATATGACTTAAATATATATGTACAAAAAAGGTACTTGCCCTTCAAGGATCGGTGCCAGATAACACTTCTTGGGATCGGCTTCTAATTTTTTTTTTTTCACATATTTCTTCCTCCCATCCAGGGTGTTCCCATACGGCGTCGTACGTCTAGGATCCAGGATCCATATTGAGAGTCTGTTTGTAGCTCGACGACAATATTGTGGAATTTCTTTGGAGTAGTACAATTAAAATGACAAATGATTAGTGAATATAGAATCTTCAAAATCAACAAGTCTACTCCGGGAAGTGGAGGTCGCGTGTTCGATCCCACCCGTTGTACTTCAGGACAATAATGCATGAATTAAAGTTAATAATAATAAAAAAAACTCACTCGATGGCGAGAACAACCCATCCTATGTCTAGATCATCCATTGACAAGAACTCACGTACAACTTCCTCATCAATGACATATTCGGACGAGCTATCTCCCACAATCCCTTTCGGCATTTTGAAGACAGACTTCTTAAGTTGTTTGTAGGTAGCATGTAGTTCTGCAAAGGAGACGAAATCTGTCGCTCGTTTTTTATCCTAGCAACACATAAAGGTCAGATTGTAATAAGTAGGATGTCAATGAAAATTGAAGTAATTAATAGTAAAGTGTTACCTACCAATTCAGGAAGAGCATCGTCCAAACTCTTAACCAGACGTGCTTGCCAAAGGATGAACCCATTTATCGCATCCTCAAGCTGTTCAATCTCGTCGTCGGGAAAGGGATGCGTGTCTTTTCCTCCCCCGTTCGAACTCTTCTCACCGAGACCCTGCATGTATTGACAGGAATTTCCTTACCATGGATGTTTGTTCCCTGCGTGTGTAAAACAGCATAGGCAACAACACGCGTCGGGTCATCCAACAAAAGTTTGCAGGGTTCTTCATTACTCGGTTGAGGAGTAGGTTTGCCAATACTTGGCAAACTTGGGGGCTGGCGGTTGCCTTTGTCCAATCCGTCCAATCGGCTAGACAACATCGATTCAAAATAACGTTGTTGCTCAGCCATCAGACGTCGTTGCTCAGCCATCTCTTGACGATGTACCTCAGCCATCTCTTCTAATCTTTGATCAAAATGTAAGCTTTGGTCAAGTTGTTGCAACTGGAGCTGTTGTTTGACTTCCTTTGTAATCGATTGAGTTAGCTCTGGCGAACCTTCGCAACAAGCTCTTCGAAGGTCTAGAATGTGGGAAGCCCGTCCAAAATATCCGGAGAGACCGACTCCCTCGGCTCCCCTAACTTGACCAGGGTGATCGGGCTTCCCAATTGCCGTGGCTAGGATGTCCATCCCGCCGGATGAAGTGAATGAACCTCACTCACTGTGAAAGTTCATCCTGTAGCATAGAGTTGAGCAATATAATTTAATTGCACAATCTTTAACGAAACTGAACCACGATTAAATTAAAACTTGATATTAACTACTCACAATCTTTCTTGTGATCCCTTCAACCGTCGTATTAACATATCCTCCTCCCTTCTTTATCCTCCCTACTTTCCATTTTAGGTGACGTTGGGGCCGACGTGGTGACTGCACGACAATGCTAGGATCTGATTTTGCCGCTTCCTACTGTCTTTTCAAATCATCCTGCATCATCTTCCTTTCAGTTTTCCGATAACCCGAGCGGGACATACAATGATCATACAGATTCAAGGCCTGCCTCTTTTTACTAGACTCACTTAATTGCTATGAATAGAGAATAAAGAAAACTGACTTAGTGATGAAAAAGAAATTGAAATAAAATGTATCATACTAGGATTAACAACTTATAGTCTTATACCTGAAATTCAGGATTAAGCCGTGATGCCACAAACGATGTCCACTCTTCCTTAGAGATAGAATTATAACGAACACAAGGATCCTCATTTTTCCTGTCGCCAAAGATGTATTGCTTTGTAAGGGTGTGTTTGAAGTCTTTCCACCGCACACGAACTTGCCCCAAAAAATGTCTCTTCGCTTCTTCGTTGTCGGGGACAGTGAATGTTTGCTACAATAAAGAAAAAAATAACATAGTTAGATATTTACCAAGATAAATGAAGATATAAATTAAGAAGTAAGTTTTTTTTTTGGTAAATAATTAGGTCAGTAAAGTTATATACCAAAATTTGTGCCCAAATCATGTCCGCGTTGTCTGATCTACTTTCCTCCAATTGGGGATGTTTATGCCGACATGGGTTCTGCTCAAATAGCCAATGTAGCTAACGAACCTATCTTCATCTGGCCCAATTGGATTCAAATCATCATCGAACTCGATCCGCACCGGCCCTCTAACACGACGTGCAGTCAAGCCCTTCACCATGTGGGTCCTCTACCCTTCTTCCCAACAGTGGCGAGGTAAGGAAGCTGGAACTGCTCGAATCACTGTCCCCACATCATTGGCAGCCATGTTCCTGATAGAAATAAGAGACTGATTAATTACTATCGGACCTAAGAGAGGTACTGCAAGCAATAACAAAAACCCAATTGTGCTTTAATTAGAAAATATATAATATATTGTTCTGAAATGGCACAAGGCACATATGGCCTTTCATCCACCATATAATATAACCCTGCTCATATTTCCCATCATTTACCTTTTCAGCAAAGGTTATGGCCTTTGTTAAGCACATTTGTTGGAAACAATAATTCTATGAAGCACTTATTCTCCTGAAATGTTATCCCATTTTGTCGTATAATCATTATCGTTAATAGATTAAGAATTCTACCTTTGTCTGGGAGATTACAGAATATTCAGTCATTCACTTTGAAGTTTGAGGTAACAATTTCTTATGTGATCGATTGTTAAAATAAAAATAAATAAATACAAAGTGATGCCCTCGATCTTCTGACCAGGGTCCAGAAAAGTATTGGATTTGAGATTGAACTTTTCAAATACTAAAAGGTAGAGTATATAATATTATCGCCCACATGCAACCGAAAAGTAAGAGCGACAATGAAACCAAGAGCCACAACGAAGAGTCAGAGTTCAAAACTTGAAGCAACAATGCAAAAATCATACAAGCCTTACTCGTGCGTGTATTTATCTTACCTTTTAAAATCATACAAGCAAAAAAAAATTAAGAAAACATTCATACAAGTCTTACTCGTGTGTGTCAAACACAATGTCAAGTTCTTAAATTTTATAGAATCTGTCCGACGAGAAGTTGGAGGCACCATAGAGTTGGAGGGACTAGAGACGATGAGAGAATACGACAGCTCTCGGCGAGAGGCGACGAAAGGTCAAAGTACGAACTGGGGTCGGAGAGTGGGACGCAAGAAGTCCTTTTCGCACTGATATCGCTCGGTGGTTGAGAGTTGGAGGGGGATGGAGGCACAACAGAGTGAGATTAGGTTGAAACACAGAGACGAACAGGAGGAGAATGGAGGCCCACGACAGAGAGAGAGAGGAAGTTGAAAAATCACAGAGATGAACAGGTGCGAGGCGAAGGATCACAGATACGACTGTCAAATAGCAATATGTCGTTTAATTAGAATCGTAAATATATATAATTAGAATATGAAGAGTCCTATATTATATTTCTAAAATTTAAACAACAGTTAAATAAGAATTGGTCCTTGGAATTTAATAAATAAATAGCAATTGTTCGTTGAACATTAATAATTAATAAATATTTCTAAACCGGTTAATTAATTAAGAGTCCATTGGTTTCGGCAAAAAATTAATGGTATCCGAATATTTAAACGACTTTTATTATTGAAACGGTCGTCCAAATTAAGGGAATTCGATCTCTCGACGTCAGGAATTGAATTTTCTCTTAAAACATCATCAAACAATTTGCGGGATAGGCTTCTCTCCTTTTCTACTATTCTCCATTGCGGTCTGCTTTGCCATCAAACGCTCCGTTTTTGTGCAAAATGACCTTGTGTCTAAAAAAGTTTACTTAAAAAAAAAATCAAAATACTCTTTATGACAAAATTATCTCTTCAAAAAAATAGCTGTGAAAAACAAAATTTTACTAAAAAGAGATTCTGAAAAATTGTTAAATAAAACTTTTTTAGTAAAAAAAAAAGAGATAGTATTTTTTAAAAAATTAAATATTGCCTCAATATCTTCAAGTCTAAAAAATTTTTATTTAACAAGAACATAATCATGAAAATGTTCTAATTTTTTTTAAAATAGTATCTCTTTTTTTCTGACAATTATTTTTCTGTAGCATTGCATCGTGTATTGAAATTTGAAAAGGCACGACGTGAAACTTGAAAGATACAACTGTTTATGATATGATTAGGCTTGGTGTTGGCACTTGGGCCAAATAAATGATTTTCTATATTACAACTTTTAAAGAGAAATACTTATCGTCTATATTGTTTATTAAAAATTAATATGTTATTACTAATTATTCATTCTCAATTTATCACTTATTGGGCCAAAGGGGAATTGTATCCTCTCCTTATCTTATTTTCTAATCATCCCTCGTTACCCAATCTCAACCTTTGATTTATCTCTTCAACCAATCTAAACCATTGATTTGAATTAATCTTGATACCAGTCAGTATGAGGAGAAATTTTGCCAGGCAGAGAAACCAGGAATTTTGCCAGGCAGAGAAACTGAACCCGGGAAAAGGGGAAGCAAGCAGATAACTTTTTTTTCAGTGTTTGAGACTTCGAGTACAAGGAAATAGAGAGAGCCAGAGAGGTAAAAAAAACAAATAGAAAATAGAAACAAAAAAATGACAGGGAAGTCGCCGCAAAAAAGCCAGGGATGGTCATCAACCGCGGCCAGTGGGAACAGGCCTGGCACCGAAGCTGGCGCCCTCAGCAGTCAGCACCTCGTCGAGAAGGAATCAAGGAAAGCTGGTGGTAGTGCATGTCCTCCAGGAAGAGTCCGAGACTAGGTCCACGAAGGAAACAAAAAGTGTCAGGCCGGGGTCGCGACAAAAAGTCGGGGAGGACCATTATCAACCGCGGCAAGGTCTTTGGGACAGGGGCACCGGAGCAGGCGCCCTGAGCACCCCCTCGAGAAGGAGAGCTGAGTGTAATTTCCCCCAGGGAGGAAGAGTCCGAAACGAGGTCCACCAAGGGAATGAACAAATCAGAATCAGGTGGGTCAGGGACACCAGAGCGGCACCACGAGGACCCCGTCGAGGAGAGCTGGGGCTAATTTCCTCCACAGAGGAAGAGTCCGAGACGAGGTAGTCCACGAGGTGTGCACTCGGTTGAGGAGGAGAGCTGGGCGTAATTTCCTCCACAGAGGAACAAGAGTCCGAGATGAGTTCCACGAAGTGAGCACCCGCCTGTTGAGGAAGAGAGCTGAGGGTAATTTCCTCCACAGAGGAAGAGTCCGAGACGAGGTAGTCCACGAAGTGAGCACCCCGTCGTTGAGGAGGAGGGCTGGGGGTAATAATTTCCTCCACGGAAGAAGAGTCAGAGACGAGGTCCACGAAGTGAGCACCCCGTCGCGGAAGTACAAGGAGCGACAGCGGCGGCGCCTCGAGTCGGCTTGAAGAGAGGTCTCGGACGTGAGAAGTGAGTAAGGGAGAAAAGAGTGGTGGAAGGCGGGGCGGTATAAATGGAGGATGGGAAGGGATGTCAGCGAATTAATTAAGGACGAAGAGAAGAGGAGTGTAGTGCTTACACCTATGATACTTCGAGTCAGAAGTCAGAACTCTTGAGAAAAAAAAAAAGGTCAGAAAACATATGAAATTATATATTTAAGACAATTACGACGGCCTTATATTATATAAACACAGTCGTAAAAACATCACTTAACATCTACTATTAATTTAAAGATTCTCTTTCATTGTAAATTCAAAAGATTAATCTATAGTTAACTATGCCAATATTTTTTTAGCCCAAATATATCAATAATTTAAAGATTCACTTTGACTGTTCTTATTGAAGAACTTTAAATTTAACTTAAATAGATCAAATTATTTGTGAAACAAGTACTCCTTGTTGATGAATATATGTACTCAGCAATTAATAAATGTTCTTCATACCTGTTTCACACTAGCACACATGTATTGATGCGTTGTTGACTTTTTTTTTGGGTAAAGATTCATTGTTGATGAAACCATTTCTTATATTGAGCCAAAAAAAAAAAGAGGTCTTATGAGTTATGTCAAAGAAAATATGCTTTAGACGTTCTGGCTAACATATGGATGAGTAGATGGAAGCAAGATATTGTCAAAAAAAATAAAAAATAAACCCAAAGAATAATCACATGTCAGAAAAAGACCCTAATTCAGTAATTTGTTAACTTGTACTAATATAGTTTGTACTGATATAGTTGTTATAGAATTATAGTGAATGTGGGCAGGGGATACATTCAGCAAGTACAGAAATATAGCAGTGTGTTCAGTCTAAATAGGGAAAAGCATATATAGTTCTGAGCAAAAAATAAAAGCATCAATATAGAGGGAGCAAGCACATAAAGTCAAAGCAAAACCACCTGCGTGCGGTGTCAGTGTGTGCATCCAGAAAACTTGAAATATATTGCTGCACAAAGAAGAAATAAAAATAATAAGTAAATAGTGTTACTTTCAGTAAAACCAAGAAGACAGGTGTCAAGGGCAAAGAAAGAAATTGTAGGCATGGATTATAATTAAAAATAATAAGTAAAGAGAGTAATTTTGGGAGTTGGCAGAATAAAAATGACAAAAAAGATACCAGATATAATAAGAGATAAAAGGTGAAAGACTTGGCTATCACCCAAGAGGGTGAATTGGGTGTTTGATTAAAAACTTAGAACTTTAAAAACTTTTCTGCAACTTATTGAAAGTAGTTTGAATGACAACAATAAGTTATAAAGTGATAAGCAATCATTCAAATATATATCTTTGGTATGTAAGAGATAAGGGAAGAGAATATGCAAACTATGATTTATCCTGGTTCGGCCCAATCCTTGACCTACGTCCAGTCCCAAGCTCCACTTGAGATTTTCAATCCACTATCTTCTTTCAACTTGATTACACGTTACGTACTTGAAGTAATCCTCACACTAGGACTTACTCCCCCTTACAAACTATAATCAATACACCCGTTTAATTACACACTCGCACTCGAAGTAATCCTCTCACTAGGATTCACTCCCTTACAAGTCGTAATCAACACAATGTATTTCCCACTCAAGATCACCCAATCTTGAGTAACTCTAAGGTAGAATGATAGGATGTTTACAATGATTCTTCTCTCTCGAAGTGTATGGATAAACAACTGAAGTACAATACAAAACATTTCACTCTCTATGATTTATAGACATTGAAAATCAGAGAATAAATGATATAAAGATCAGAGTAATAGCATGTTGAAGATGTAGGCTTGTTTCTCTGCCTGTGTTGTTTTTCTTCATTGCTCTTTCTCTATTTATAGATACTTTGTATTGATGTTGTGGGAGGCATTCGTCCATTGCATTTTGGGGCTTTTTCTGATTTCCAACTTTTGCTCTGCATTGAAGATCATGACCGTTACGTCATTTAATGACTTTCCTCTATTTGTTCAGGGAATCATTCTGAGTAATGGTTGTAGCAATTGTTTCCAAAACGAAGGACTTCATCTTCTTGACTTTTGCTTTGATCATTGACGCGTGAAATCAATGCTCTGTTTTTATTTTTTGTCAATCAAGGATTGATTACCGTTGTGAACGATGTCGTTGCATATCCATTCTGATTTGAATCCATTCGAAATTCTAGCTGTTGGAAGCATTTATGATGGATATAGCTGTTGGGAATAATTCTGAATTAAATGTTGTTTATTCAAGAATTAATGTCTCCCAGATATTCAGGTGCTTTATTTGGCAGGAGCCTTGTTGTCTTCCTTGAAGAATGGTTGAGTATCTTTCCAGGCTGTCATCTACTTGCTTCTGTCCAGAGGATATCTTAAAATAATATTTGAACATTGTGGATAATGACCTGTCATGAAGAGTAATTTTCGAATGCTGAATCTGTTGAAGCTTCTGTCCGTTGGAGTATTTCATCATCTGAATGATTGAATCTTTTGGAGAAGAATTACAATTGAGTAGACAATTTTGTTTCTTCAAGTTTCTCATTGGATTCAGTCATCTTTCCCATTTCTGAGATTATGCAGCAAGTTCATCTTCTAGATCTTGATTTCTGTCAAGATTGATGTTCTCTCAAGCTTTAATAATCGAAACATGTACACAAATGATATAAATAATGTTAAGAAGAAGTATAAGTCATTTGGGTAATCATGTGGATGTTTTTTGATGAGAAACGAGACTTTCGAACTGCTGTTTTTCTGAATCAGGGTCATGAACTCGAGCTTGGATAAGTAGGCTCGAGTTTGCAAGGGTCAGGTTCAGCTTCTGCAAGGTGCAAACCGGAGGTTCAGAGCAAACTCTAGGGTTTGTAACATTTTTCAGCATCTAGGCTCGAGTCTATAATTATAGGCTCGAGTTTGGGTCTCTTCAAAATCATCTTTTGCTTTCTGTCTTGTCTAGGCTCGAGTTTGTCACTTATAGGCTCGAGTTTCGATGATTTTCGCGACACAGTAGCTCTCTGTAACCCGCGAACTCAAGCCTCGCCAACTAATAGGCTCGAGTTTGCTTCTCCCGCTAGCAAACCTCCAACATCCTGGAAATATGGTCCATTTTCGAGGGCTATATCTCCCCGTTCTGAACTCCGTTTTACTCATTTAACCTATATATGGAAAGCCCTTTGAGTCTACTTTCCAATGCCACCGATTTCAGCTCAATTAGATTCTACGTTTGGGAGATAAACTCAAAACATTGAAGGTTGGTCATTTGTGTGACGTGGATTTCACTGTCAACTTCATAAATTCATTACTCCTTCATCTGAAATCCTTTTGGCTTGAATTATATATCTAAATGACGCATTGGGAGTCTAGTTTCATATGCCACTGGTTTCACCTCAATAAGATCTCTAGTTTAGGAGATATCATTGAATTACCACACGTCACCCGAGTGAAACGTGGAACAGAGTAGCTGAAATGTTGAACACCGCTGTAAGCTCGAGTTTGCCAACTAATAGGCTCGAGTTTGCCTTGTCCAGAGACACCGTAAATGCTGAAGACACTACAGGCTCGAGTTTGCTAATGATGGGCTCGAGTTTGGAGTTCCAAACCTGAGGTTTGAGTTCTAAGCTCGAGTTTGACTTGTCCGAGGCGCGAGTTGCTGAAGACATTACATGCTCGAGTTTGCTAATGATGGGCTCGAGTTTGCTCATCTTGGAACTGATTTTTGCTGGTTTTAACTCTGAATTGATCCGTTCCAATTCCCATATGATCTTGGAGACTTCTAGCATCAATATAAGAACTTGAGTAAAGATATTTCACTGCATTGCAAGTTCTTCCTTCTTCAATTTCTTCTCTTCTTCTAGATTATCCCCCAAATCATTTCATAACTTCTTGCTTCCTTGATATTATAATATTCTCATTATATTGAGCAAGAACTTCTTTCTTCAATCAACATTCTCCATCATAAAACTTTGCATCTACATTAAATATAATAATTAGTCAAAATAAAAGATAAATGTAGTATGCAACCTTTTTGCTATTAAGAATGACATCTATATAAGACATCATCAAAACTAATCAAAACTAACAAAAGGAAAGTTAAATTCTAATAATAATTAAATTCAATATAAAAATATTATAATATATAAAAAAAAATAGAATTCAATTTAAATAATAAATAAGAATTTTGAATTTTAAAATCAAAATGAAATATTAATTAAACTTTAATTAAACTTTTTAACTAGAAACTTCTAAATTTATTAAAATAATCAAATTAGAATTCAAAAAAGAAAAAAGAAAATCTTATTATACTAATTAAGATAAAGATATTGATCATTAATAAACATATAATTGATTATTGAGAAACATAATATACTTAGGTAGAATAAAAAGGACAAAAAAGATTATAAGAAGAGATAAAAGGAAAGTTGTTGCAAAATAATTTAAAATATTAAAGTGAAAATATGACAAATCAAATGAAGGAAGTTATATCTTATCGGGTAATCTAACAAAGAGGATAATTAAGGGAGTTAATAAAGATATTTATTCTAAAAATTTGTATGCATAGATTAAAAATTAAGAATTAAAAATAATAAGTAAATAATTTTACTTTGACAGTCGACAGATAGTAAAATAAAAGCATATACAGGTGTCAATTTATAGCTAGCTAGGGACATGAGGCAATTTCTTTTTCTTTCTTTGGGGACCAAACAGTCCTAGCTCGGTTCGAACCCTGATAAAACGCTAGCAAAGGCCAGCATGACATATAAACAATTTCTACACATGTCATATGATACCAGCTAGTAGAAAGTTGCATACACAAAAACCCCGTGACAAGTGAGCATGGGGAACAGAGAAACCAAAAAAAATGAAACTATAAGAAAACAAATTAAAGGAACAGAGGGAGACGTCTGTGGGTGGGCCCCGGCGGTGAGCGGCGAGAAATACACGCGGATCGCGGCGGATGGACTTCAACTCTGAACGGAGCGCACCAATGCGTAACATGAACTCGTCGGGGGATTCTGGACGGGCGGCGGGGTTCCAGTAGACATGGCCATTGGTGAAGATGTAGGATCTGTCGGAAGAATCGGTCGGGCCAGACGAGACGGAGTCTGTGCCGTCGTTGGAAGAGATATCGATGGGGGCGGCAGGAACAGGGGCGGGTGGTGGTGGCGGCTGTGGGACCTGGGGTGGTGCTGGTGGCGGAGCTCAGAAAGGAGGGGCGTTGGCCGTCGGGGGCCAACGGCCCCGTCGCGCGACCTGTTTGACTCGCGGCATGGGTGGTGAGAGTAAGGTTAGCAGAGAGAGACCGAGGAATGGTAACGGGGTTGGGGAAAATGAAAGGTTTACCAGCCAGGGGACGAGACCTTTGGGTTGAGAATACGCGGAAAGGAAGAGGAAAAAGGCTGCAATTAAGAATATAAATATAATATTATTTATTTAATATTTAATATATTTATGTTTTAAATATTTATTTTAATCTATATAGGGAATAATATTTCTCCAAAGGGAATAATATTTAATCTTAGGCATATATTAAATGGCCAACCCACATCTTTTTGTATTTATGACATGAGGATATACTTCTCTAGGGATGTAACCATTTTCTTTTAAGTAGATTGACAATATATTAAAGGATGAAAATTTTTATTTCATTTTAAATTTTAAAAATTATAAATAACATAATTTAATAAAATAAATGATTAAATTTTAATTTACTGTAAATTGAGAAAAAAATAAAGGGTTAAGATACAACCAGATGTTCATTAACTATAGTCCAATGAGAACAGTGAGTTCACACTCCAAATGCGTCCAGACTCCAGCGAGAATAAATACTATATTCTTTTTGCTCGGCGTCGGAGAGAAAAAATACTATATTCATATATCTTTTTGTTTACCTAAACAATAAATGAAGATGGGAAGCCAAGGCAGAGAATAAATATTATATTTAATCTTTTCATATATAACTTTGTATTCATATAATTTGTAAAAGATGAAATTTTCATGACAAGATGGGACAGCCGGACAGGACAGAGATGCAGAGATATGAGATGATCTTTTCATTTTACGAGGCTCCCACATGTATGCTCCATATTCATCCTCACTTGTAATGGTCTACCACGACAGTTGGATATATAACAGTCTTCTTTTAGAAGCAGATATACAGTCGAAAATTATCAGTCGTTAAATTTATATACGACCGTTATAATTCAATATAGGTATTTATATTTAACCGGCACAGTACCCAATACAGGGCCATTCACATTCCTTTACTCTCCAATCCTTAAATACCCGCTTTCTTCTAAAATAAAATTTACATTCAATCGTTGTGCACTTGTGCCTCCCACTCAACCAAACATCACCACTGACCACTCACCACCCCCTTCATAAATCATAATGACTTTACCACTCTCCGCGCCCATACCCTCTTTATAATTTATATTGCCTCCCCAAGCACTCTACTCCCATCGGCCACCACCCTCACCAGTAACCCCTCAAACCGTAACCCTTCTTTCCTCTCCCTGATCATCATGGTACGAACCAAAACCACCCCTCGCCTCGGCGGGTACACCCTGCGACCACGCCCCTACTACCTTCGATCCTGGCGCCGTATCACACCATTGCCTCCGCCATCTGTTTCTGGCCGCTACCCCAGATCACAGCCTCCTCCATCCCCTCCCTCTCCTATCTCTGTCACTTCCGACAGTACGGAATCTGACTATCGCCGTTACCTCTCCATCCACGCCCACTATGTCCCTGCGCATCGCTCCGCCCCCACACCGCCGTTCTCCACTATCCTCACCGCCGCCCTACCGCTGGACCGTGTCGCTCAGCGTGCTGCTCTTCGGGTCGAGGAACACCGCATCTGGTATGAGATGAACATGATCTCCCCCGCCAGTCGCCTGTGCCCCCTGTGGACGACTAGCTCTTCCGACGTCTCCGAGTCCTCCTCGGTGGACGACACGGCCACAAGCGCTGCTCCTGCTCCTCCTGGCCCTGTCGGGCCTTAGTTCCTTTTTATTGTTTTGTTTTACTTTCTCGTTAGTGAGTATTTGAAGTGTTTTTACGTTGGAATGTACAATGATTGTTATAATAAAAATTGTCTTTGATTAACTATAATTTCACCGTAAAAATAGACCAAGCTAGAAATGTACCACGACCGATATGTTAAATGCTCCACTAAAGCGTCGTTGATTAAAAATCCAAAAAACACCTAATTTGGTTCAATAGATTTTATCATAATTTTATAGATATTCCAATATTGGTATGAATGTCCATAACCTTTCAAGATGAAGCTTTTGGAATCCTACACTTATGACTCATGGATGGCTTAGTGGGAGTTTTATTTAACTTACAAAACTTCATGTTATACCATTAAGTAGATATAATCTCTTGTTTGTAACTCTTGTAATGGAAGTTAAGGATTCATTGCCTATATTGTAGGCATGTATCAAAAGTTGGTAGAGGAAATAGAAAGAAGAATCACTCTCTCATTGCTCTCAAATTCTCTCTTGCATTTCTTCATCTCACTCATCTTAATCTATCTTACTTAGTTTCATAACACATAATTTATTATATAGCTGATAATTTCTCGTTTTCTTTTCTTACAAAAAAAAAATTTAAAATAATAACTGCTCAGCATTTATCCAAGAACAACCTAATACCAAATATATTCCATCGAAACACAAACAACTTATAAAATCACTAACTACTACAAAAAAGTGAACCAAAAACCTTCTAAGTTGTAATAAAGATGGATGACTCAGCAAAATATCTTAGAAAACTTATGCAACTCATAATCCCATCTGCATAACTCGCATGAAATTAATGATAATCCATATTCTTCATCATCAAGAACGGACAATCCTTTTTCCAATCTTGCGATTTCTTGCAACCCAAGGCACATGTCGAAACCACACAAACGACAACGATCCTTAAACGTCGTTTTAACAATATGGTTCGTCCACATAGTATTTAAATCTGCCCTCACCTTGTTCCTAACTATCCTCACGCACCTAAGCTTCCCCAGGAAAAAAATCAAAAACTCAAACCCCTGTTTCCTCTGTTCTTCAACCTCGCTACACAGAAGAATCATCCCACACACATATCTTGCTTCTACGTGACCCTGCAATGAAGCCTCCTTCAGCATTTCAAGACCCGTACCAAGATCCATTATATCAGGCTTGAAGCAGAAGAATTTGGCCATTCCATCCCTGTACAAGCTTTCTGGGTTTCTGCATTCTCTGCAACGGGCCATGAAGGAAGATTCTTGGGGCTCTAGGTTCCATGAAATGAAGTGAATTTTATGCATGTTAATGTGCTTATAGATGTAGTCGTCTTCTTCGATGAGATTGTTGAAATTCTTGGAGCAAGATTTGAGTTCGTAGAGTTTACCCATGGATGATGACCCCACTTTGTCTAACACTTCTGATAACACATGGTTTGGGAGAGATTCAATGGTGGTAGCGGGAGGGGTTCGACACGGCGTTTGAAGTCCTGTCTTATAAACAGTTGCGTCATTTCGAAATTACTTTGAGACTGATTGATTGCTAACATATCAATTTTTTAATATCAATATTATAGAGCGACGGGTTAAAAGCAATTTTGGACTGAATAGTAATACTGACATATTAATTAATTAATATAATATAGACGACGCGTGTATTAGTACTGCCGTGGAAAAGACAGTGAGATTTCTGATTCACATTATTATATACAAATATACAACGAACGGCTGTGACTGTTACAAGTGTCAAAATCTATGAACCAACGTAATGCTCGCTCAAAACGACATTATTGATTATATATATATAAACAGTAGTCTTTTCGAACCCCGCCCCGCGTCAAGAAAAGCCACACCATCGTTCCTTTTCTAAACTCATTAGCCATGGATGTGACACATGATATTGTGCTTGAGATCTTCTCATGGTTACCTGCAAAATCAATCTACAAGTTCAAATGCGTGAACAAATTATGCAAGAATGTATGTTCACCGGGAAACTTATTTCATACGAAGCAATCCCGAATGCCTTACTAAGGGATGACTCTTGTTTCTTTGCAACCAAACTGGATTCGAAACAAACTCGGTTCCATGACTCGTCATCAAATAACATAACATCTGGTGCATCTCATGGTTTCTTCCAATTTCTGGAAGACAACCCAGATGTAGATATTATTGCTTCAAGCAATGGCTTGATTCTTGGCCGGAGCAATACAGAGTGGTTCATCTGCAACCCGGTTACGCAGTCATATCTTCCCATTCCAACGCCAGATTATCTGGAAACACACCCAGGTGCTGGTAATAGAGTTGTCTTAGATTGTAACGTGGAAGACTCAAAAGATTTCATGTTATATCTGTTTGAGTCTCAAGATGAGTGGGCTTCTCCATATCTTGATTTGAAATTCTACTCTGTGAAGGAGAGTATGTGGAATTCAGTTGAAGCAAGCTTCTTCCAGGGTGGAAGACGTTTGAGATTTGACCAACATGTTTATTATAGAAAAGCTCTTCACTTTATATCAGATTGTTTTCCTTATCTCATCAAACAGAGTCCTTATTTCAGGCCATATATAATGGCTTATACTGTTGAAGATGGAAGCTCAAGGATGATTAGAATCCCTAAAGAAGCTAGAAGTGGCTCCCATGACTTGACATGCCAAATAGGAATTTATAAATGGGGGAAACCAACAAGTTCAGATGAGTCGATTTGTTTGGTGAGATTGAGGAAGAATGTTTTTACCATTTGGGTTTTAACTGATTATGAGATTGCCAAGTGGAGAAGGATAGTAAAAGTCAGGGTGAAGGCGATGGGAGTGAAAGAAGATCCTGTTATTGTAACAGATTCATTGTTGTGAACGGGGATCGGTTGATTTTCGCCACAGACATGAAGATCTATGGATATGGTTTGTGGCAAGAAAATTTTATGAAGCTTGAAGAGATTTGTGAACATGGAATTGGACTCAATGCGACGATCATCACTCCATATTCAGATAGACTTCGTCATTGTGGTCATACGGCTGTGACCTTGCCATTAATGCAACAACAACAATGATCCTCATTTCTTCAAGGAGCATGAGTTCATCTCCACATAGCATAGGAAGTCGGACTTTCAAGGATCACAGTGATGAATGAGTGAGTCCCCATTCCTGTTGATCTCCCATTCCAGCCTCCGCCAGGACTGTTGTGGAGGGGGCAACATGCCGTTACTAGATCACAAGTTCTTCAGCGGATGCAATCAACCATTAACACTTCTCCAACTGTTAACAACACCCCTGTAGGAAGAGGAAAGCTAAGGGAATATATATAGGAAGGGGAGGTGGCTATTTGGAGTACTTGTCATTTCTTTCATTCACTGCCACTTCATGTTGGCGTGTTTTGTGTTGTATTGTAACATTCCAATGTTGGATAAACTATTGTCCAGTACTTGTCACTTAGGATTATTGTTGCCAAGACATAATTATGAACTTTTTGTAAAGCCAGTGTTGGCATCTCATATTGGCATTATTAGGCTTATCAACTTTTGGTATTGCCATTGTTGGCATAATTTATTGGCATTATTAGGGTAATCAACTTTTGGTTTTGCCATTGTTGGCATTATTAGGCTCCTGTACGTGTTGTCACAAAATGATGACCTTCTTTTGAATTTGCCCAGTATACAGTTAATTCAGAAATTGCAATGCTTTTGTTGGCATAACATTATATCGCATCTGCTTATTTTGCTTTAACGTTTTATGACTTATTCAGTTACTTACTGTAACAAATATAACACAGTAAAATGAGAAGGGCATTTAGAGTTAAATGATCAATAACTGTCACAATTCAGACAAAGCTAACACAAGAAATGACCAATACATTTACATCCTAAAACATTGCATTCCATCCCCAATTCCATATCATTCTCATAATAGTTGGATTACATCCCCAAATCCTCTTCAATTAACGACACAATAAAAATAAACAAAATAACCAAGTGATGAACAATGCACATAAAGTTTGCTTCAGTGTCCTTTCATTCTTCCTCATGTTAGCATAAATGGAGGCTATGTCATCTTCAACAATTTCTGGACCTCCTTCCTCATCCATTATCCTTAGCCCCACATTCCTGTCATTCAGATTCTCCACATGTCCCAGGAGCTCGTTTATCACATGTTTTGCCCTCTCTCCCATTTCACTGTCATGCCATTTGAAAAACCCACAGCCCCTTCCCTGTACAGTAAGATCAGTTAACTAAACGACCAGATCATTCCACAAAACGCCCCCTCACTGAAATCATAACAATCAAATCCAATGATTTACACTTACCTGTTGATAATTTCTGCATCCGAAGAATCTCCTACCTGGGTTTTGCTCGGTCCAGGATGTATATAGCCGTGCAGACAACCCACAGTAACACATCGTCGACGAACGCCGATCTACAACATCTCCGTCAACACGCCGTAGCATCGTCGCCCTCCTCCTCCTTGTCGATGTCGATGATGTTGAATCGCCGACTCAGAACTCCTCTTCTCTCGGTCCATCGTCACGCGTTCACCGGTACAAATCCTCGAAACGTTGGCCATTTAAACACCCATGCACGAGACTCTTACCGCCGAGACAAGGACGGATTTGACCGAGTTAAAAAAACTCATTTGACCGTAAAATCCTCTCCCGAATAAAACGACTTCTTCAAGTATAACGGTCGTGGTTATTTTGCACGAATAATAATGCCCAACTGTTATATATGAAAAGGACGTTAAAAAAAGCTTAAAATGAAATCAACTTAATAATTTAGGTGAATAAATTTTATCTTGTTGGATCAAGAAAAGTGAGTCGAGACATCAACTCGATTGAAATTAAATTTATTGATGTCTACTCAGAATTCGTATGGAAAACAGATGAAGATTAATTAATAACATTTATTGAAGTGGGCTCAGAATTCGAGGAGACGCATACATAGTTGGGAAGTTCACTTGGAAGTGGAAGAGACTCTTATTCTGAACAGTCAAACAGAGAATAAAGACTCACGCGCGCAACAACTGGATCTGGAAAATGCTAGATTATGCCAAAGTTCATAAAAAGTACCAGTAGTCGTTTAAAATCATCAAATCGAGTTAAAGAAATTAAATTTATTAAAGATGCCTCAGAATTCGTACATCTTTTCCCAATGAAGATTAATTACATTTATTGAAAAGGGAGGCCTCAGAACTCGAGGAGACGCATATATAGTTGGGAATGGGAAGACGTGGTGGCACATATATAGCAATATATATATAGACGAATTCCTCTCACGCTTGTTTTATTCTTCTCCCTGAGGCTGAGGTAAAACTTGTGATTGTGATTTTGCGTATCTTCTGGTTTCCCTTTTCTTTATCAACATCTTTACAATTCACTATATATCTTTTTGTCCACTATTCATTGGTTTCAATTTGTTTCTTCTCTATTACTGTACTATATTTTTGTTGATTTGGTCTTCCGAAGTTTCATCCGCTAATTTTGACAAACTAATGATTTAATTTCTGGAACATTTTCATAAAAGAAACTATTTCTCTATTCTTCGCCTCTGCGTTTGGACTTTATTATCGATACATTTATCTAAAATTTGTCTTGCTATTATGATTCCGGACAAATTAAAGGAACATTTTCTTTCTTCACACATCATTTGAAGGGGTAGGACACATGCATGACTCAGATGAGTGTGACTTATCCGATCATGCATGCCCTTTCACACATATTTGGCCTGGATTGGAGGCCATATATATGAAATATTTTCTGCAGACTGAGCGATGTGTTATTGTCTTAGAAAGATAAGTTAGATTATTGGTGGTCAATTGATCTCCTTAATTATCTCCACACCCTATATGCAGTTTTGAAAAGTAATCTGCGGTGCAGATCGGGTAATGGTTTTGAACTATTGATCATTTTGTTTGTGTATATTATATTCTAAAATATAATGATGCAGTGGAAATGAGAATTTTATCTACAGTGGAAAGAAAGCAATAAATATTGGATGGAAATGAACGATAATTAGGCTTCTCATTACACCTGTTCACCCTCCATGCTTTTGCTTGTACCATCTTTTGTACTTGTATATTCGTTATTTTAAATTTGTTCTTCTTCTTTTGTTTGTTAGGATTGTCTTGCCATTTAGATCAGAAAACGGTCAGAGGAGGAGGAATTGGAACAATGGAAGACAGGAACTACAAAGTTAGAAGCAGCTCAAGTGAATTGCCAGAGAAAGTTCTTTCACACATTCTTTCTTTTCTTCCAACAAAAGAGGCTGTGCGAACTAGCGTATTATCCAAAAGATGGGAATACATATGGACCTCCATCCCCAAACTTCGCTTTCATCATCATTTTACGGAACCATCAATGGATTTCGTGAATATCATTGATAGATTACTTCGACTTCGTGGGTCATATGACATAACTAGCTTTTCACTCTATATCGACATATTTACTCTCGACTTTGAGGTTGTGGATATTACGTCTAAAGTAGAAGCATGGTTATCTGCAGTCGTGGGATTCAATGTCAAAGATGTTGAACTCAGTCTTGACGTTTTAATCAGTTGACTCTGCCTTTTAGCTTTGTGAACTGTAGAACTCTCACTAGTTTGATTATTTATGCAGCAGCGATAACCCTTAAATTTCCCTCTCCAGTTTGTTTCTTCAATCTAAAGAAGTTGGTATTATTTAGAGTTACATTACCCGATGAGCATTCAACTCAAAAACTATTTTCTGGTTGTCCTTTGCTTGAGGATTTCAAACTAGAGGAGTGTGATTGGAAGTATGTAAAAGCAGTTTTTTGGTATCTCCTCCAAATCTTCACAATTTTACCATGATTGAGGATGACGAACAAACCCCACCGAGTTTCAATGGTGATGAGTTTGTTATTTCTGGTAGTGACTTAAAATGTTTTCATTATGAAGGCGAATGTCAATTTGAATTCAACATTTTAAATTCTCATCTGCTAGAAGAGGTTCACATCAACCTTTATTCACTTGAAAATGGCCCAATAAATGTTATCAATCACTTTTTAAAGCTTCTAAGATACGCATGTGATGTTCCAAATCTGACACTTAGGAATTCCCTGGTATGCTTTTTTCTATCTCTTTATTTAGTCAATTATAGTTGCCTTCAAAGTGTAGTATGTGTGCTCCACTTAAATTCTCTCTTTTTAACTAAACATCGATTTTCTGGTTTTCAGTGCGTTCTTGTCGTTCCAGAAGTAGCGACTCAAATACCCATGTTCAATGGTGTGCGGCTTCTACAGTTGGATTATGAAACATCTGATCTTTCAAACAAAGGCTTGTTGATGGTGCTTCAAAACATTCCTTTCCTTGAATCCCTACTGTTCGTGGAGGTAATTTTACATCCAAGTAATCATATCTTTTTGTGGTTACTTAATTGCAATGGCCTCGACTAACATTTGAATTTATCATTGAAAAGGGAATTAAGATGTCCTCTGATCCAATTGAGGATAACATATTGGACCCTCTGCCTCCATGTTTCATCTACAGCCTGCATTTCATTCACGTATATATAAAGAAAGGGGATGACAATGAATTGATGGGAGTAAAAGTTTTACTCGAAAATGCCATGGCCTTGGTAGAAATGTCAATTGAGTTTAGTACATTTGTGAATAAGGACGGAAGAAACAATTTCTGCGTTGAGTTGCTGAAGCTTCCCAGAGGTTCAAGATATTGTGGCATCTATATTAGTGGCTAAACTTTGTAGTTTGCTTTCTTTTTTGTTTTTATATGATCTAGTAGATTTTGGTCTTGGTTTAATGAATTCATATGTGTAGTTGAAAATCAGTTTTAAAAGTAAATTCCTATACTAGTGTTGGGACGCGTGATATCCATGACCTTATAAGTGCAGCTAATTAATCTTTATACCGACTAAAAATTTCCTTTTTTAATTGCTGTACAACTCTTTTTGCAATAGTGTAGTGGAGATATATATATTTTTTTTATTTGAATATATTTACACCATTGTCTCGGCTTATGCTCTAGTATTTAAGATGCTTCAGAATATGAATGATATTGGTCAATATAGCACAACTTGTAAGTAATACTACACTTTTCAAGTAATATTTTCGGCATTGTAGATGTTCTAATATGAGGGAGGCTTAAACTAAATAATATTGTTTTTTATTTATTCTAAGGGTAAGAAATTTTCGAAAAATAATAATACATGGTGTCTCAAAAAAATACAAAAATATATATGTATCTTAGAAGTTGTACTAAATTTTCTGGTCTCCGCTAGGTTTGAAGTTGTATTGGTGTTAGTTATTTTAGCATCGTGACGAAACTTATCAATGTATTGGTCTCCGCTATGACTTGTGCTTCATATATGGTTTATATGAAACAATTGCATTATCAAAAAATGTCAAATAATACACGACTGTTTTAGCATCGTGACGAAATTCAACGACATGTTTTCGAATTCTACTTAGACATGTTTTGTTGTATTTCACTATTTCTACAACGACTATTTTCATGGAACCGGACATTAAAAATGAGGCGGTATCATTTTTAGGCAATTTAATTATTAGCCTCACTTATAGTTTTCAAAAGGATACACAACAACTAATATGCAGAAAACGAAAAGCATTCAAAGTCTCAAAAGCATTCAAAATAGATTAATATTGAAAAACTAAATATACTACTTCGTAATAAGCACTGATTATGACAATTTTCAGGGTATGATTCAAAACTAGCCAGGCCAGGGTTTCCACAGCAACAAGGCAATCAATTCAAAGTTTCATATACGGCAAGGATTGATAGTGTCTATGATAAACTGGAGTCTCAGAAGTTGTCCTCCATGAAGATTCACTAATCACACACACATACATTCCAAACTCGGCCATGTCCATGAAACATTTGAGACACCAGTCTTTCACTAATTCCTTTGTAGAAATTTAAAACTATATATTGATAGATTGAGAGCCTTGAAATCTCTACCAAGAATGAGATGCAATTAGTTGATCTAACCAGTTTCATTACCCTCCAATTTTTAAGAACTTCCTGTAATTAAGGTTAAGGGAAACAAAAGAAGATGGATAATAGTTTTCAAAAGGAAAAACTTGGAACCAAATAAGAACAGACTCGTCACGCACTTGATAACAAACATGACCCCAAAAGAAAATTTAGATGCAGAGTTAAAACAAAATGATACTACCTCCCGTCCTCAACATAAGAACTAGTTGTGATTGATTTTGGTCATATATAAATCGACAGTTTACTTTGAATCCCAAATTTAAAAGTCTTCCCAAAGTATCGTATTGATCATACACATTGAAGAGTTCATATGTACAGGCAGTCAAAATATAATATGGTATTTCACGATACCAACGTATAGTTGTTACATCCCTAAATCTCACCAAATGAGTCAACAAACTCTTCATCATATATGAAGGATGCAATAATTAGAAAACAAAACAAAACAACTCAATATATCATCTATCCTCTTAACTCGAAGAAAGCTATAATCACATCACGTCTCTCATTCCCGACTCTTGTGGGTTTCATGTTCGACAACTTTCTAATCCTTTGAGCAATAAAACGCCACTCGAATATAAAGTTTACGTCTGATTTCCAAATCCAAAAATGCTTTGAACAAAATATTAATTAAAATCATGTTTGCAGGAATCAAGTTTTTATCACTCTATTTCTGCAGATACACTAATTTCTTGTTTGGAAATGCATTTAAACCTTTGAAATCGCGTCTAATCCAAATCACCTTGAGACTAGCTAGAATCACATCACCATGTATCATTCCAAATTCCTCTGGGGTTCGATTCTCTGCGACCTGCTTGCCAGTCTTTTCATGAGTGAGCAGAAGATTTGATTTTGCAATGTGCTTCCTGTCACAATAATCCTTTATTAGAAACCCTAATTTCACGTTTTCCCAATCGTATAGTGCAAATCCTCCTCGCCTAGGTACTTCAAAGTAACTAGAATGCGCTCTTCGCCGGTCACCGACCCAATCAAACAAACGACGTTCATTTCGGTGACTAACGCTTTGTCACCGTGAAAAAGCACGTACTCCTTTGCCGTCTCTCCGCCACCACCGCCTGCCTTTTCCATTTTCTTCACTTCCTCCATTTCTTCAGAATCACTTGAACAAAGGCAAGCTTGTTGTTTGCTCATTGAGTTGATGAGCAAGTTGAGAGATTCTTTTCCAGTTTCAATGGGAAAAACCGAAAAAGAAAAGTCTACTTCAAAGGCCAGGCAGATCTGAAAAGAAAAGAAAAGAAAAGAAACCCTTAAAAAGAATCTCTAAACTTGCTTTTATAGAATGTATTACGACTGTTATATTTAATGTGGTCGTCTTTAAACCAATATATTACGACTGTTAATTTTAAAATGGTCGTATTTCTAATTTCGAAAAATAAAAGTCTACTTCAAAGTCCAGGCTGATCTGACAAGAGAAGAAAACAAACCCTTAAAAAGAATCTCTAAACTTGCTTTTATTGAATGTATTCATTAACTACTTCATCATCTGCATTTATTGAAGGGGAAGAGAGATGAATGTGAACATAAACAGATGAAGATGAATTAATTACATTTATTGAGTGGGCTCAGAATTCGAGGAGACCGGAGACGCATACATATGAAGATTAATTAATTATATTTATTGAAAATTTTTATTTATATTACGACTGTTATATTAAAAATGGTGGTCTTAGTTTTCCCTTCTACCCCTTCTAGATCTTCCTCCTCTGCATCCGGCGTCAATGACTATATTGAGTACGTCTCCACTCTCCAGTGATCCATATGGTATTTGCCTATCCCTTCCGAGTAATATTCAACTCAATTAATACTATATTCTCTTTTGATGACTCAGATTCCTTTCCCCCATGCGTCAATGACTATTCGCGGGTATTGGATAAAGATGACGTTGTGGTAGCTTTGTTGTGGTTTAGTATTTTATTAATTAAACCTATATATGTTTTATTTGACACGACGATTCGATATCTAGCTATCAAAACGTATCTTGAAGCGTTAGCAATCATGTCTTAAAAATTGAACCACACAACGCATTTCTTCGGCACATTAACTGCATTACTGTCGATTATAAATAAGGCTCATTATTGTACGTTAACTTCTGGTGACCACATATCAGAACCTCTATAACTTTTCTTTCTCTCAATCCAATCGCTATATGTCGCATAACATGGATTACTCTCTGCAATGGCAACCGAAGGATTTGCGACGTTATTTTGACGCTAAGAGTTGATCGTATCATTCAGAGATTTGTTCAATCTTACACTGTTCACAGATGCCCCATCTTGGATCTTGAGTCAGTGGACTTAATCGTTTTTGATACTTCGGTTAGTCATAGGTATCTTTAATTTTGCATGTCACTACCGGTTTTTCAAAGAACTATATCATATATAGTATATAGTATGATTGTATTGTTTATTTTTTTGTTTTTTTTCCAGTTTAATACACGTATGATGGTAAGGATCATGGATATTGAGTTGATGGATAAACACCTGTTGGAAGTTAATTGAAGGTGGTTGTTATGCGATTTCTAAGTTCTTTTAAGAGAGTCGGTGAAGGTGTTCATCGGTTTACGCACATCGTGATAACTCAAGATTCAACGATTGCACTGTGTTGAACGAACAAATTCCTAAACGGTTGTTTAGGCTACATTATATTGACGATTGCAAATGGTGGGCGGCGTACCAAATAACGATCGGTCATTGGTAATGTTTTTGTTATTTTCCTTTCCTCTGTCGTTTAACAACTTCGGAAATAATGCTCGATCTCAACTGAAATGAGATAACTTTGACTTTGATGCATGTGCAGATGTGTTGTGGCATTTTACGTTCCTACTATCGTTCTGCTAATTACAAGTTCAGGGGGGTTTATTCCATGTCTTTGATTTTGGAGTTGGAAGATATTAGGTATATATGAATACTTGTAGCTAGCTATAGTCATCACTGAAATCATTCCATAGATGTATATTGCGTGGCGATGCTGCTGTAACAAATGCAGGAGATCTGCTGGAAACTGCTACAAAGGATGGTTCTACTACATTCATTGTTCTCCAGTATGTCCAGTTTAGTCGGATCATTGAAAGAGGTTTGTTGACGATGAATGGATTGATTTGCTTTTATATTATCAGTTTTAACATGCAGTAATCAATTGTCGATTTTTTCATCTTCTGTAGGAGTCGAGTTAGACAACTTTCTGGGAGCTACCCGTTTATATGTTAACCCAGATTCCCGGAGGTTTCAGATGCAAAGAAGAGGGTGTTGAATATTTCAAAGCAAACAATGCACGGGGATTTAACTGAAGAATATATCATTACTTAGTTTAAGTCTGTTTTATATTACAAATTTAACTTCTTATAACTTGGTGGCCTGGTTTCGGACAATTATATTTCAGTTGCTATGTAGCAAAATATATTTTTGTTTCATATCTACAACCACATTAATTTTGCACTGACGCTAATATAAATTACTATATAGATGCTTTTGTTTGTCAATTTATGCTATCTCTCTCTCTCGATTTGTCTAACTGTCGGTAGTGTGAGTTGAAAACTTACTAGGGTCTGCACTTCTATAATAATGCGCTTCTATAATAATAATACTTAATGACATATTGACATGTACGTGGCAAATTATTTTCGTTGGATTTATTAATGATGAAAGTAAACATATACTCTATATCTGCACTCTCTATTACTGTAGTGGTAACATTTTCGGATCTCACGCCACTACTTTTTTTTTTATAATAAAAAAGTTTTGGAGGGGTCGACATCAGTTCCCACCAAGGCCAGGGCACGGCCCCGGGCTCTATGAGCACTTACGGCAGAGGGGATCGAACCTACGACCCAATATGGCCTAATCCTGGATCCCTTACCATCTATGCCAACTCACATTGACATTTTCATTTTATATTTTTTTATATCTGCATCTTGTACTAAACTTTGTTTCGTAGGCGTAGGCTGTTTCGAGACTAAAAGGTCGGCCGAGGCCTATTTGAAGGCTCGTTTTGCATAATGCACCAGGCCTATAGGCTTGATAATAAGCCCATTAGGCCCGTCTGTTATAAGGGTGTAAATTGTAATTTCTCTATTTACTACATTGAGAGTGTGACACGTGTATAGTGTGAAAAAACCCTAAACTTCATTCTTGGCCGCCAGTGAATCACACAACGCAAGCTTCCGAGTTCCGAGTTCCGTCTCTCCTCCTCCTCCTCCTCCTCATTCTCGCCTTCTTCTTCTCTTGTGTTTTCCTCTCTCGTTTATCCCTTTCCTTTTTTATTCTGTGTGATGTCCTGTGATACCTGGCTGATCTCACGATGCAGAAGATGAAAGGGGTTGTTCCTATGGAGTCTTCGTATGCTTCGTACAAAGATCATAGGTCAAGGCTTCGGCATCATAGCCTCTTGCAGGACTACGAAGAGTTGTTATTGGTAAATTTTTCATCTCGTTTTTTTAGGATTTGAGAATTTCCTTAGGGTTTCATTAGATCTGGTGGTTTCTTTCAAATGTTTGTGTGAATTTTGATGATTCTGCTATATAGTGTTTCTCATCCGGAAAATTGAGGATTTGTTAGGGATAACGATGTATCATCTATGGATCTATTGTTCTAATTTGCTTAATCGTTTTCCCCGTGAAGAAATTAGTTGCCCGTAATCTATGTTTCGATCTGTTGGAACAAAGCCGGAGGTGTTATTGAATTAAGTTTTTCTTGAAAGAATCCTCTGCTCCACGCCGTCTCTCTCTCTCCCTCACTCATCGTTTTCAAAATTTTCATCTGAGCTTCGCTGATTGTTTGATGGCATGAAAAGCCTCCCATAGAAACTTAATTTTTTTTTCGCCTTCTTGTCCTTTTGATATTACCTTGTCGATCAGAAATTCTGAAAACAAAGGTGCGAGACGGGTATAAGTACAGAATAAATATAATGAAATTGCAGCAGAAACGCAGAATCATGGTTTTTCTGTTTCGTATATAATGCTTTCAAATGCGCCGATCCAAGTGTGTGATATGTATGGAGCCCAAGTGGGAACAAGTGTGCAATTAGGTTAGATATTTTAATTTAATTTACTCTTGGTATGTCGGTTTGTCCTTGTATATTATTTCTATATATGCTTTTTGGCAAATGCAATATGCAAGATACTCATACAACTATGTACATTAGCGTGTTAGGTTTGTCCATTCTAATTAACACATAATCCGGTGGTTTGGATACTCTTTAAAGTCTATTAGTCTAAACAAAATAGAGTGAGTATATTTTAGTTTTTCGTATGCCTTCCTGGTATTGATTTTCTTCGTTTCTACGCTGTCGACCATAGAAAAGTTTGCCCCTACCAGGATATTTTGCTTTTATGTTTATCGCATCAACATCAATACAAGAAACAATGTTTCAAAGTTTGATGTGTTAAAAGGTCGTTTTAAATAAACTATGAGAAAAATACGGCTTCATGCCTAGTGACTTGGCAGGAGAACTAATGGTATTAAAAATTTGCAGGAGGCAGATGACACAAGAAGGAAATTGGAGATTATGAAGCAAAAAAAGTTGATATTGTCATCTGGATCAAAAAAATATGGACAAGTCAAAGACACGCTACTGCCGTTTAATGTCTTCTTTTTTTCTTTTTTCCCCCTTTTCCTCTCATTTTCCTCCGATCTGGTCATAAATGAAACTGTCGTTTTCACATGGAACCATTCACCGGACACAGTCGAACCGCTTAAGCAACTCTAGAGGTACGATCTGTTCGAAATCTTCCCTCTATCCCTGATTAAATGGGACGAAAGCATCCTCTCTTTCCGATTGAATAGGAATAAGATATTGTCTCTCAACAGCGTCTTCCTTTCTTGCCGATTGAATAAGGTATATAGAATCACTGACTCAGATGAGGTCTTGACTCGGTTAAAATCTTTTTCCTTTTCAAAGATTGCACATTCAAGACTATGATTGAAGATAATTTAATTGAATCCCACCTACCACTTATTATGGAAATTGCTTTGCCAGATATTTATTTGATTTTTCCAATGTATATCTTTCAGGAATCAAATTGGTCATATACTCTAGCATGTGCAGGGCACAATTATGATCTTTTGCTCTGAATTATATCATAAAGGAATCATGGGAACTAGATGACAGGAACTGCTTGTGCCGATATACTTGATTTGTGATAAAATGCCACACTTTTTAATGGTTATAACATCTAAACTTGTAATTAAATGTTTCTGTTGATAAAATTTTCTCTCCATTTATGTTATTTTCATGTCAACCTTGATTAACAAGTCTATCATAACAACATCAGAAGGGATGGTATGTGCTTATTTAAATGATGATGGATGTTAGTTTCATGTCCCTTAGTTTGATTTTTTTTCCCTGCATAGTCATGCATAAAATAGTTTGGAAGCATTCTGTGATGTGTTGTACTCACTGATCTCTCATTTTTAGTTAATGTGCTTGAACATAAACATAGTTTGGTTGAAATATTTGATTGAGGACTTTTACGTCTCTTTCAGAAATATGAGCTTCTGTTTTTCCTAAATCCTAATCCTTTCATGACTCGTCAATTTTGTTTTCTTTCATTATTTTGTACTTAAATTACTGATTCAACACAACTGGTTCGACGAAAACCGCAAGAAAAATAAATTAGAAAATTAGAAAATTAGTGCCAAGAAATGGGACAATATGGGCAATTAAAATTTGAATCATGGGGTATTTCTTTACAAGAAATACTTTACCGATTCAGACTCTTAAAGCTTTTTCTACCTCCTTCGATTTCCTCTTGTCTAAAACATATTCTCACCCCCTCAGATTCCCGCGCAGCTTTAGGAAGAAGAATGGGACGTAGCAAGAGGTACAAAATTAAAGATTGGGAGTGTTTGGCATAAAAAAAGACATAAAAGGGCGTCGTTTCAAGGTAAAGGAGGGCGGC
Source organism: Acacia pycnantha (assembly GCA_025563575.1). Lineage (NCBI taxonomy): Eukaryota > Viridiplantae > Streptophyta > Magnoliopsida > Fabales > Fabaceae > Acacia > Acacia pycnantha. The sequence continues at coordinate 17,312 of JAMWYP010000397.1, read as the reverse complement.
GGATTTTAAAAGCACAGGGAGGAGCAGTGTGAGCTCCGGTGGTAGGTTGTCGCGGTCTGGGTAATAGTGGTCGCGGATGGAGAGGAAGAGGCCCCAGCCCGAGTCGACGTCGAAGTCCTCAGAGGAAATGGATATCGGGGAAGGAGGGTGGATGATGGTGGTGGGGTAATGCGGCGAAGGCGGAGGGCGTAGTGGCGGGTACGGTGGCTGGCGCGACCGCGCCGAGGGGTGGAGATGGTGCGGACCATGGTGATGGGGGGAGATCAGGAGGCAAGGGTTAGGGTGTGTGTGGCGTAGAAGGAGAGAATGGTCGGGGAATATAAAGGAGAGCAGGTGTGAAGAACGAGGGGTGTCATAATTAGGGGGAAGGGAGACGAAAAGGTGGCGGGAACGCACAGGGTCTTGGGAGGAATTGGGCTCGTTGGAAATGGGCCGCGGGCGTAGAATACTTTGACTAAACTAGATGCAACATTGGACTGGTAGAGCCTAGAGAAACATACCAAAATACTGTCTGCCGCTCCTGCACACACTACAATGTTTGTGGCGCAATGTGGGTAGCAATAGTGAGAAAATGATCGAGAGAGATTTCAGTAGCACATCTAGAGCTAGCTGTGGACCTGTGGTTAGTTATAAGGGACTGTAAAGGTGATTGGGTAGTGGGTTTTTGCAAGGAAATCGGCTTATGCGCTGCAAGTATTGTGAAGAATGCGCAATTTTTGAAGGCCTGAAACTTGCCTGGGATTTTGGTTTGAAAAATATTTTGCTGGAGTCGGATGCCCTGGAATGAGTGCTCAGCTAGAATTTCTACTCTACTGTTAACTCTTCCATCGATAGCCCCACCACTTGAGAGGATAAAAGTTTTGTTGAGCAAGAGTTGGCTAGATCAGATGTGTCATATATCCCACGTGAGTTCAACAGAGTTGCAGATTGAATGGCAAAGATGGGATTCTCGAAGACTGAGATTCGAACACGAGACCATGGTCTAAAGCATGAAGAGTTATTCCACAACCTTTATTAAAAAGACGGTCGTGGTAACTAAATTTCTACGACTGACTTTCACCACTGTATAAACGACCTGAAATTACAGACAGTCGTGGTACTATAAATTATAACGACAGTAAAGTCACAAGGTCATAGAAACTCAGAGAGAGGATTTTCCACGACATTACAAAATTTTGGAGGTCGTGGAATTTTGAATTTTCAACGACATTATTTCCTAGACCAGTCGTTATATATGTTTGTCATCAGTTATGACGACTGCCTCTAACTAAACAGTGGTTGTAAATTGTGGCAAAAATCTCAAAATTGCCACCGCGTCATTTTTTATGACTCTTTGCTTTGTTTAGGATGTTGTTATGTGGTCGTTAAAACAACCCTATAATTTATAACGTCGGTTTTTCTTTAGTAGGTCGTCGAATAGTCTGTGAAAAATTTAAAATTGCCACCGCGTCATTTGCTATGACTCTTTTCTTTATTAGGTCATTATATTCTGGTCGTTAAATCTACAATATAATTTTTAACGTCGATTTTTCTAAAACCGTCGTTGAATCATATGTCAAAAATTACAAAATTCCCACCGCGCCATTTTCTATGACTGTTTGCATTTTGTTGGTCGTTATAATGGGGTCGTTAAATCTACTTTTTGTAGTAGTGCGAATGGCCAGGTAAGTGTCTACCATGGGGACCTCACCGAGTTCACGGCGACTGATTGGCACACCCAAGTAGACTAGCCTTGCCTTCGGCACCAAACTGTCCGTAATAACATAGTTAAATTCATGCCAGACTACCGCTCCGATACCAAAAGTGTAACTGATATTTATATTCAAAATGCCCACTGGCTAATTACAGAAGCGGTACAGTGACCGAGAGTTTTCAAAAGTAAAGAGTAACAACAGAAAGTCTTCAGCCGGATCTCTGAGCTTGCTGCTTCCCTCTCTCCTCGGTCCTCGGTCCTTCCGACCCTGATGCTATGTTAAGAGCTGAGATCCGCACCGGATCTCAGGTAACGGTTAACCTCATGTATACATACACACATATGGGTTACAGAACAACATTAACACAACATATAAGTCGTTACTTTGACTATAATCTTCCAAAATTTTGCCATAACTCTTCCTCCACATATATTTTCGAAATTAATAACTTAATTACCCCTAAAACATGATATCTAATCATACTTGGAAGATTAAAGATCAAACTAGCATTTCTACTCTAACTACCGAAGCTTAAGACTCGATATCAAGAACTTACCCAGAGCTTCGCTACAAATTTCCCTGACTCCTCCTCCTCTCCAAGCTCTCTCTAATTTTGAAATTGGCTAAGAAATTTGGTGCGAGGAATTGCAAAATTGCAATGAAGGGAAAGGCCTATTTATAGGCATAATGCGAGGCATAATGGTCTTTTCCCAACTTCCAACTTTGATTTTGAACCACAAATTCTATCTTTTTGGCAAGTTTCTTCCTCCTCCACTCATCTTCAAGTCCGACCTGCCCCCTCCCCAAAGTCAAAAATGTGATCATTTTGTGCCACCTTGCATTGCTTCCAGAAGGTTTCTACTGATAAAGTCCTGGCTCAATGTTCTAATCGTGTAATCTTGTAAAATCTCAAAAATCCGAATCACAACTTTGAAGTTCTTTTCATACTCATTAGAAATGTCTCAAGTTAACTAAATTTTGATCCCTTTCGTGTCTTCTCCTATTCCGCCAAGATTTACCGAAAACGCGCTCGATTACTGAAATAACTTCCGGAATTATCAACTGGGACAAAATTCACCGATCCATAATTTGTCCAGTTGATTGCCAACTCATCCCCGATATTGAGTTATGATTTCTTTTCTATAGGTTTTCATTTCCTCAACTGCCCCTTTGTCCTTTTCGTCTTATTCCCTTATTGTTCCGTCGGTTTGGAAATGACTTCTGAGACACTCACTCCGAGATAAAAATTCACTTGTCTATAAAATTCTCTGATCTTAGAAACATTATTCATGGTTTTTTAGATAGGATTTAATCTCTATCTCGTGGTCATTTATCCTATTTGCTTTTTCACCAAAATATCACAATTTATATTATTATTATAATACTAAATATCTAGATATTGTTTTTGCTCAATTCTTATCCATCTTTATCCAAAAATTCGGTCAACACAGCTGGTCCATTTTTATTATTTTCTGTTTTTATTTAACTAATAATTATTATATTATATTATAATTATTTTATATAACTATTTTACAAAATTTCCCTATTGGTCCATACTTGTATTTAGGCTTAAAATTACTTAATCTCACCAATTTTTCTTCATATTTTCCAATTAATTAGAAAATATATTTTATGCTAATTTTAGCCATAAACCACTAATTATAGGGTTTTACATAATTATCTTTGGATTTTCCTTTGTTTAAGCCCAAATAATTAGCCAATAATTATTCAATTAATTACTCACTAATTGTCACTAATTTTATTAATTAGAATAACTCATATCCTCACAAAAATTACACTGACATTAGTATTTTATGTCCCATGCATTATATCATAATTCACGGGGCATTTTGGTCATTATAATACTTTTAATTTTTCCCTCTTTATTTTTCCAAGGTAAAAATTTAATAAATTATCTAAATTAGGGACAATATTCTTCCCTATTTCAAATAAATATTTACTTGCCTCTTTATAATTTTCACAGGGTATTTTATAACCCGTAAATGCATTTTAGGGACCTATTTGCAAACTTTCAAATGTTTTAGGGACCTAACTGCACATTATCTAATTTCAAAAGAAATTACCCTAATAACAAGATAAATTCAATACAAGGTGTTTGAGACCTCATATTCACATATTTTCACTAGGCATTATCAACTGGGGATATAGATCGAGTCTTATTCCAACCAAACTTGACCAAAAATGAAATAATGTAATGATAACAAAAAGAGAGTAAAGACCGCACAAATTTCTTGCTCTTTTCATGCATCAACTTCTTCTAGAGGGTAACTTTAATCATCATATATATTTTTCATTATTAATTGTTTATTTTTTATTTATTTAATTTTATAGGTTAGGCCATGTTCTCATCACGAGTTAAAATTTATATAATTTTTCACTCTTTTATATTTGAGAAAATTAAAGACGATTTTATCTCTATTTGTTCATAATAATATTGTATATATAGTAAAAAAATCTATATTATCACATATTTTATCTTGATTTTCTCAAAATCTCCAATATATAGAACCTACTAGTGGAGCACATCTAACAATCCAAATCCATTTTAAAGTTGTTTCTCTCCTACTTGATTGTGATGACAACTTATTATAAGTCATTATCTTGGAATTATAATAGTAATGTTCATCCGTAGTAGTAGGGCGGACCTAGAAATTTTGTTGACGGGGCGAAAGTAAAAATGCTACATCGTAAATAAAAGTATTTAAAATACGATAAAGACATAAATATACAAAAAAAATGAAAGAAATTTATTACAAAAATTAAGATTACTTCACTCACTACTACAAAACAAGGCTACGGCGTCCTATTTTTTGCACATTTGACGTCCTATTTCCACGGGACACCTATATGGGGGGCGTAGTAGGTAAAACTTACGGCTCTAATTATTAAAATTAGACGCCGTAAGTCCTGACTTACGACGTCTAATTTTAATAATTAGACGCCGTAAGTATGGCACAAATACCTTCTAAAGTATAGGACTTACGACGTCTAATTATTAAAATTAGACGCCATAAGTCAAGACTTACGGCGTCTAATTATTAAAATTAGACGTCGTAAGTCCACTTTTTTTTAAAAAAAAAAAAACAGATCTCGAGCACCATCACGTATCAGATTGAAAACCATAAAAATATAGAAAATGCTTAAAAGTTACTGTAAGGGAAAATCAAAAGGTAGGAACAAAGACGACAAAATGTTAGAATCAAACCTATTACAGATCTAAACATAGGTTTTATGATAGCATTTCAACAATGAGTTACCCAAGTTATCAAACACAGGCACAATAGAAATAGATTTTGCACACTTATGCCACTTATAATTAGAGCACACAAACTGGCTAGGCATCACAAGCAGGGAAAAAATGAATCCACTACCGCAAATCACAAGTGAGGCAATTTTCAGTATTAAAAGGAAAATAGCAACATAATTATAAATAAACATGCACAACTTGGATGCATACAAGAAGTATAAATTAATGCTTGATCTAAACATGAAATAAACAAGATTTGCATATTTACCAGCTGTTGTGCAACAATACTCAATGGTTGAGTATTAATAAGGAGCCCATAATATAAAAAGAAAATAAACAGAAGTTGAAAATTACATCATTGAATAAAAGTCAGAAAATGCTTAAAACTAAAATATCTCTAAACTAGAGTTTCCTATGCCAAGAATAGATTTTCTATGTCTAGCCTTCTCAATTTCAAAACATACTTGATTCTTCTAAGTTATCATATGTGGTTTCCTTTTTCAAGTATTCGTCCTGTTAAATAATCACTAAGATGCAAGGGCTGCTACTACTGCACTAGTTCTGCAACATATGAAAGAGAACCCCATGAAGAAAAATGGAACATTGTCAATCTATATTCTGCAACAACATATACAGTGTAATTTAAAAACCATGAGAGGCATATCGCAGCTTTTAGTTTTTACCTTCACTTATGCATAATTGAAAGGACAAGTATACAACTACAAGAGGACATATGTCAATTTCAGAAGAAGCCAATAACAAATAAAATTGTAGTATTTTCTTCTGTAGCTAGTACTGAGCTAGTTTCTTCAGTTGAAAAACAAAAATCACTAAATGACTGATAGAATGACTAGAAAGGAGTCGGTGAGTCTTTAAATTAAGTCTCACATTTATCCATAAAAAACAACGATGATGAGGAAAGGCAAGCACCACTAACATTCACTTCTGAAAAGCACTTACCATTGGAAAGTTTTCTGATCGTACTAAATAATCAGTTAGTTTCAGGAGGTCATCGATCTAGCCCTTCCCTCAGCCTTTCTACATCAATTAAGATGGGTATACCCTTCCGAACTGCCTGTATGGAAAATATAAAATTTTGTTTACTTTTCCATCAGATGAGGTCGCCTCCTTTCGTCCTTGCACTTCTTTACTATCCATAGAAAACAAAGAAGGCGGGCATAAAAAGAACTAAATTCCACATAAGTTTCTTGCAAATTGTATTTCTTGCATTACCACCTTCACACATGTCCCCTTGAGATTCTCATCTCGAACCATTGTCATGATGAGTTGTTACAATATATAATATGATATTATTAGAAATGACAATAGTTGGCTTTCCATTCAATAGAGTAGAAAACCTTTTACTTCTTCACTAAAGCTTTGCATGCTCGAACCTTTAAAATGATTAGGTTATCTAAAGTTTGGCATCAGAACAAGAAGCAAATAAAATAAGTGATAACCTTGCGTGCAATAACTAGGGGGTATGTATGCAAGCACGGGTCTTCCTGTAAAATTACACTTTGTATTATTGAGTTTGAGGATCTTAAGATTTATAGAAAAATCATAGCAACTAGTTGTCATTCTGTCCTTATAGACAATGTATGAACGTGTCATTTTTTTACCTATTAGAACAGAGAATGGAAAACCAAGGATACACACACATGCACCCAAAAAAAAAAAAGAGGAGAGCAAGAGGTGAGCCTTTCTTTTGGATGGTATAAATACTACCTTATATACTATTTTAAATTCAAACTCATGTAGTTGACAGTGATCAGATTCTTAAATGATTGACCTAATTCATGTAACTTTCTACATTTGGTCATCAAAATGCTAATTGATAGAAGTCAAGATGGTGTAAGATATGTAAATGGGCATCTTAAAAAGAGTTACAGCTGCCTAAACTAAGTGAAAATGTAAAGAACTCTCACTATTAACCAAATGGCTTGAAAAGGAAATAGAAGTTAATGTAACAACAAAAAGAGCTCCCATGAAACAAGCAAAGAAGAAATCTCATCTTAAGGGTTATTATATTATAATTTATAATTGAAGGCATGGTCAATTACGTTTGGCTATCCACAATTATATAGGTGAATGGTGAAGTGCCCCACTCAAAAACCTACAGATAACATGGAAGCAATCAGAGAAAATTGAGAAAACATACAAAAAATATAAACAAAAAAGTCATATGATGATTGCACAACTGCCTGATGATTACCACCATAAAAGATGTATCTACACCATCAACCTTCAACTCATCTAAAATGCCCTTGCCTTGAGCGTCATCTGCAACCTAACAGGGGTCAAACATGTTCATAGCACACACACACATTATTGAATCAGATTTAAATGGTTGTGCATAATAGGTTCCATGCATCAAAAAATAGACTAGCGGAAAATACAAAGCATACTCTCTCTCTGTCTCTCTCTCTGTCTCAGAGAAGGCAGAGAGTCTTTAGTCAAGAACCTTGGATATCAACCTGGGTTTTAAGCCCAAGCAAGCAACGCAAGTTAGAGCATCAGCAGCATTGCCACCTCCTTGAACCTGATAAATCAATACATAGCAGAGTGGTTAAAAAAACTCTTGCTTACCCATTACACCTACAGAGGCATTTCTAAAGGAATGAATAATAATTGCTTGGATTGATCAATATTTTATTAAACAAAAGAAAGATCCTCTCCTACTCTAATAGAGGGGACCAACAATTTCTCATCTAAATTCCACCTTAAAACTGTAAATCTACATCGAATATCACTCAGTCAGCCAAAATCCTTTGAAGTCTGGAAAAGAAGAATTACCTTCAAGTCGGTGCTTCTAATTTTGTCACCTGGCTTAGGATAAGCGGCAACAGTTGCCAAAAATCCATCGAAACTGACCCGCATCCCAAATGCACACAGAAACCTCCATTTCAGCGGCAAACAGAATAGAAGTAAACGAACTAAGCAGAAAGTGTGAAGATAGAGAGATAGAGACAGCGGGACGCACAACAATGGAGGTTTGAGGAAGAGAATCCGAGGACATCTGGATACTGAAGTTTTTGCCGAGAGGCCTCATTGACTGTGAGAATAATAATTGTTACAAAAGAAACAGGATGAATAAATTTAATACAGAAATTCCAACTTTAAAGCGGTAAATTTTTGAAGTAACCACAGCAAAAAAGAAATACCTGAATAGGATTCGAACCATACCTGAATAAAATCGCAAAATCGGATCTCACCATCTCAAAATCGCAGATCCACCACCGACTTTCCAAATCTGAGGAGATAGGACGAGCAGCGAAGACGGTGGGAGAGGGACGGCGTACGGTGGTCTGACAGAGTGAGAGGAGTAGGATCTGAGCAGCGAAGACGGTGGGAGAGGGACAGCGTACGTGGTCCGACTGAGCGAGAGGAGTAGGAGCTCGGTGACGGTGGACTTCGTGAAGCGCGGAGGCGTGACGGTGGGAGAGCGAGGAGAAATTTTAGGGATTTCGCGAGGGAGGCAGATTTGCGCGCTGAGGGAAATCGTCGACCGTGTGAATGAATAAAGATATAATTAGGGCGCGTTTGGCGCCCTAGAATTTACTTAGACGTTAGAAATCAATTTTTGGCGTCTAAGTGGTTAGATTAGACGCCAAAATCAGGTTATGGCGTCTAATGAATTTCTTAGCGCCAAATCTCACTCAATTCCCGCCAATCCTTTCGCTTGCCACCGCTTTTCTTGTTCTTTGGCTTATTTTTGACGTCCTAATATTAGTATAGGACGTTTTAAGTACACTTTTCGCGTCCTAAAAAATATTAGGACGTCTAATATATCAAATTTTCACCAGATAATTACAAAATTGCCACCGCGTTCACATTTTACTTCCTATTTTTAAAATAGGACGTCTTTTAGGGAAGTAATATCTATCTTTTGTAGTAGTGACTTGACTCTTACTCTAAGTGTTTTCATATTGTAAAACTCATTTAGAATTGATACCTCTTTATTTTCAATTCTATGAGACTTTGAAGAATGAGTCTCAATATTTGACAATTCAATATTAAGAGTAGACAAAGGTAAAGACTCACTATTCTTTCTTTTAAAATAAGTATCAATGGTAGCACTCTTGCCCATAATAATCACCTACAAAGAGCATAAATTATTTCATGACTAATATGATTTTAAAAATATTATTAATAATAAAAGTAAACAGATTAAAATTAACTATTAGTTATCATCTATATTCTTATAACCATCTTTTAACAAAACGCAAAACTTGTCCAAAATCCTAACACTTAAAATATTCTCTAATTAGTATAAAAGTAATATCATTAGAAAAAAAAATCATGTATAATAAATTTCATGAAGGAAATTTAATGAAAAAAAGTAATTTCAAGTAGCCAAGGGATATCTCTGATTTTTTTCCCCCAACTTCGTGAGTCGGTACGGTTTTCTTATACTCGTCCCGCTTCAAACGATTTCCGGCTCAAAAGCAGCTCGTGGTGGTGGAAGCCACCAACCGCTAAGACGGTGCAGAGTAAAAAAAAACAAGTTGCTCTACCTTCGTTCGACGGTTGGGCCAACTCGATCGTCCACCCAAATCAAAAAACATGGTTTTACACACTTACCTACTTGAGACATTTACTGAAGCACTTTATAAGGGGTTTTAGGGCTTTTAAAAAACAAGCATATAGGCCTAATCCATATACACAAGTAATATCTATACAACTTGCAATTCCCTATTTTGCTACCCAATCTAAGTACTCCATTCCCTTAGTTCTAAATGCAAGACATAATTTGAGGGTGGATTTTATTCCAAAACATAAGACGTTTATTCATTTTATCTATCATATTTATCATTTCTTTCTCAAATTGATTTGCCCAACTTATAATCTCATATGTATAATATAATATTATACAAAAATATTTTATAGAGATCATGTCATATGTGTTATAATTAAATACTTTATGTAGTTTCCTTAATTTTCTTAAATTAGATAAATAGTTTATATATATATATATATAGTTGTTGGTTGGTATAATATAGTGCGGGTTAAATACCATTTTTGCTATTGACTTTTAGCTTAAAGAGTATTGGTCACCCGAATTTTTTTATCTCATTTTTGTCTCTAAGTTTAAAAACATAGCAATTTTACCCATCGGTTGATCTTGATTGTTGAATTGTTGCTCATCTTTATAAACTTCCAAGGGCAAAATTGCTTCTAAAAATACTTCAGGGCAAATTTGCTTCTAAAAAAACTTCGGGGCATATTTGCTCTGTTTTATTAACATCGAGGGGCAAAATTGAGACCAAAAAAACATTCAAGTGACCAGCACTTCTCGGGCTAAACTTCCATGAAAAAAATTGTATTTAACCCATATAGTGCCAAAGACACTAATTAAATAAAAAGGAAATAACAAAAATATTTAGCATGTTCTGGTCCTCCTAATCATAGACCTACATCTACTTTGGCCTCAAACAATTTATTATTGGTATTTTATAATGATTTTGTTTTTTTTTTAAAAAAAGTGCAAACCAGTGGCCTCATTTGAAACAATAACTATTTATTTTTTTTCCAACAAATAACTATCTAAGAGCTTAACATGACTCAAATTATTAGTTATATTAATAATTAATGGAGGCAAAGATGCTGAGGGAGATCATGAAAAAGAAGCAGATGATGATGATGAAGCGTCGTTTTTTTGACTTGAAAGGCTTTATCATAATGTTGAGAAGAAGTGAGAAAGATTACAATTCCTTTGATTTAATTTGATGAAAGCAACTTAAGTTTTGTATGTGTTATGGACCATAGGCCCATTAATGAATTGGCCAAACAGGGGCAATCCGCACTGTGATCTCAACCAACCTATAAGGAGGGCTAAAACCAGGAGGATCCGAACCGAGGATCTATTCCGGGTTGGCAGCCTAGATTCTCGATGCGATCATATGGGGCTCAAGTCCTAACCCTAATGTAAACTCTATAAATAGGAGGTACACGACAAAGGTACATTCATTTTAATCTATCGACTATCTACATTACTATCGACACTGTGCACACACCCCACCCCTTTGGCGAAAGTCTCGATTGTGTACAAGTGATCAAGCTTCCCCTAGGTATCTATCTCATAGATACTTAGGAAAGATAGTCGAACGATCCTAGAGCAACCTACTAGTCCATTGGGCTAGACATCATCCGTCCTTATACGTAACATTGACGCCGATCGTGGGATCAGAATTTCGATCCCCAACACCCACGATGTTTGTTGGTAGACGAAGCACCTGCCAGATTCTACAATTGCAGGCAAATCAGGAACAGCCGACGCAACCTCAGCAGCAGTCCGAAGACCTAGTCCTTCAGCACCAGCAGTAGCTCGAGGACCTAGTCCCTCAGCATCAGCAACCGCTTGAGGACCCGGTCCTTGCAGTCATCCGCGACGGCAACCGGAGGACGCTACATCGACACGGCTTCAACCCCGACGGCCTCGCACCCTATACACCAAGACACTCAAGACGTCCCACAACACCCCATTCTAGAGGCCTTCCCGCTTCAAAACTCGGACGTGCTTCTTTTGTGAAACACTTTGACATCCGTGCTAAGAAGGATGGAGAATATGGAGAAGCGAAGTGCCCTCCAGATGCAAGTGTTTGAAGAACGCCTAAAGTCAGGTGGAGCCTCGGCCTTTAAGGAAGGTCGGGATATTGGAAATCGCGGTAAAGAGAAAGTGCGTGGCAATTCTCGTGATCCTCGAGGACGTATACGGCACACAATCGATGATGCTGAAGGTTCCGGTCGAAACACGAAAACAAGAGTTTGGGTAATGCAAATTGGAGTTCGGCTGGGGGAGATCGTGACCTAGGTGATAACCCCCCGAACGGTGTGACTGGATCGCATCAGAGAAAATACATCAGGTAGGCCAATAACGCTTCTCGGAGGACATTCTGAACGCACCCTACCTGGACGACTTTGATCTAGCAGACCTACCGAAATATGACGGCACTCAGGACCCGACATCCCACCTTGAAAACTTCGGGGTGGTAATGCTTGTGAGAAGGCTTCGGGAGCCCGCAGACCTAGATCTTTGTGGTGACATTGATAGGAGCCGCGTTAAAATGGTTCCTTACCCTCGCCGAAATTCCAAACAGCGATTTGAAGACCTGGCCGAGAAATTCAAATTAAATTTTGCAACTAGCAAAAAGCAATCGAAGTCGCAATACACTTTGGATAAGATTAAATAGCGACCAGGGGAGACACTCCAGAGTTATTTAGACTGATTCAAAGATGCGGCTTTGCAAGTACGCGGACTAAAAGAGGAGGTGCATGTGCATCTTCTAGTAACCGGGCTCGATGGAGAATCCAGACTGGCACAATCTTTTTTCAAAGAACCCACCAAGAGTCTAAATGACTTCATAACTCGGTCGAAAAGTATCTCGAGATGGAGCAGATGCGGATAGCAAACGCTCCCAGAAGGGACCAGGACAAATGCACTCCCCCAAGAAGCAAAGAACACCCGGAGAGTAGGAAAAAAGACTCCCGCGGTAGAAGCTCGGATAACAGGCCACGAGGGGGTAGGTTCGATGCAAAGACTAAATATGAAAGGTATACACCCTTGAACGTTCCACAATCCCAAGTTTGGAAGGAAGTGGCTATGGCCGAGATGAAAAAGGTCGATCGACCTGCTTATCTTATCAAAGGACCGGAGTGGATCAATCCAAATATCGCATTTCATGACGGACTTGAGGAATACTACATGAGTGCTACGAGCTTCGAGATGCTATTGAGAAATTTCTCCGAGATGACAAGCTTTGACAATACGTCATAGAGTCCCAGAGACGAAACAACAAGCGCAAGCGGGGAAGCCGCAGTAAAAGCCCAATCCAAAAGCAGAAAAAGCAGGCTGACAAACGAAAGAAATCGAGTGATGACCATGACGAATTCCCAGAGGCTGAGTTCAATTGTAGTGTGATTAGCAGAGCACTGGGTAGAGGCGGAGACACAGCGAGCCAGAGAAGAAAGTATTTAAGGGAAGTCCTGTCAGTAATAGATCGACCGAAGTTCAGAGAGAGTCCTAACAGACCAGAACCCCCGCCTTTATGCTTTACTAGGGAAGATCTCAAGGACGTCGTCCTGGGCATCAGGATGGTTTGGTTGTGACAGGAATCCTCATCCATTGTCGAGTTAGGCGAATCTTCGTAGACGCCGGGAGCTCGGCTGACATCCTCAATTGGGATGCTTTCAAGAGGATGAACCTGGACAAAGATGACTTGAGGCCCGTAAAACAACCCTCATAGAGTTCAACGAAGAGCATTCGCCCCCAAAGGATACATCGATCTCAAGTTTACCTTGGGAACGAAGGATGCGTTTAAATTAGAGCACGTGAGATTTATAGTAGCCGACTTCCCTTTTCCATACAATATAATACTAGGTAGGCCACTATTCATAACTGGGATATGCTGGTCTCGACCACGCATCAAAAGCTAAAGATGATCAACAGTCAAAGCACCGTGGTCGCGGTCAACGGAGATCGAAGGAATCTCGATAGTGCTATTTTGAAACAATCAAAGAAGGAGAGGGCGACCCTTCATCCCCGCCATGAATCCGTGATGGCGGCAAGGGTGCGAACCGAGAAAGCCGACTCCAGGACCGGACCGTCAATACGGTAGAATTAGACCTACGGGAAGAAACAGAAGAGCAACGACCTGAGCCGGCGGGTGAATTGGAGGATCTAGTGTTGGGAGACCCTTCGCAGATGATGAAAAGTGGCAGACATATCCCTCCAGAGCTCAGAACTGAGTTGGTGGAATTCTTAAGGGAGGATCAAGATGTCTTCGCCAGAAGTCATGCGAGATACCTGGATCGACCCAAAGTTTTGTTGTCATAAGCCGGAAGTCTACTGGGATTGACGCCGGTATCCCAGAAGAAGAGGAAACTTGGCCCAGAAAGGAGGAAAGCCCTAGAGGAGCACGTTCGAGAACTCTTGGGAGCGAGCTTTATCTGCGAGGTTCAATATACCACTTGGTTGTCCAACGTGGTAATGGTTAAAAAACCGAACGGCAAGTGGAGGGTATGCACGAATTACACAAATCAATAAGGTGTGTCCTAAAGATTCATACCCAATGCCTAACATCGATCAATTAGTGGACGACTGCTCTAGATTCCAACTCTTGTCTTTCATGGACGCATACTCCGGATACAACCAAATAGCAATGTATCCAGAGGACCAAGAGAAGACGACCTTTATTACAGAGAAGGCTAACTACTGCTACAACGTCATGCCATTCGGATTGAAGAACGCCAAAGCCACGTATCAAAGAATGATGAACAATGTCTTCGTGGACCAACTCGGTCATAATATCGAAGTTTACATTGAAGACATGATTGTCAAGACAATTGACCCAGTTCTTGCGTCTCTCTCTTCTCTCTGGGTTTTTCGTGGCTTTCTAATACACGACTAAAAGTCTGTATGTTTTTCTAAACCTAGAAGCGTATTATATTCAAAACAAATTTTGAATCGGATTAAAAATATATTAATTAAATCTATCTGATAGATCTAATCAAATCTATTTATTTAATCCGAATTAAAATCCCTCTGATTTAATTTATATTTATAAATTAAATCAAGATATGATATCGTTATATTTAATTTAAAATGAGATCCGATATCTCAGTTCAAATTAAATCTGATATGCAATATCTTTATTCGAAAAATAAATCTGAGATACAATATCTCAATTTATTATAGTTATTTAATTTATCAAATAAATTAAATACTATATATAATAATATTATTATCAATAAATAATACCATTATTATTTTCGAATAATATATTTATATATGTATGTATATATATGTATATATATACACACACACACATCCTAGATTAAATAAGTATTCATTAAATCTTAAACACATTTAAGATTCAATGAATCTGGACACTCTTGCTCGTGTTGGGCCATTCTTGTGTGCAACCCGCAGGCCACATGAGATTGGCAATGGGCCAATACTGTACCAGCCCACAAGTTGCAAGCTGGCCTCTAGCAGACATTGCGACTACCCAATTCATATAGGGATCGTTGATAAGTACAATGACTCGCCCTAGGGCATAATTTCCAACACTTCGACAAAATAAGGACTTACCAAATTCATTCAACCCCGCCAAATGTGCATTCCGGGGCCCAGTAGAAAGTTTTTGGGTTTCATGTTAACAAACTGAGGTATCGAGGCAAACCCGGACAAATGCAAGGTTGTGCTAGAAATGAAAGCCCCGAAGAACAAAAAAGAAGTCCAACATCTAACAGGAAGGTTGGCTGCGTTGACCAGGTTCTTGCCTAGGTCTGCTAAAAAGGCTCTACCTTTATTCAGGCTGCTAAAAAAGGAGGCACCAGGTGGCTAGAATTCGACCATGCCGCATTCGGGAAATAAAACAATGTCTTGAAAATCCTCCAGCCCTGTCCAAGCTCCGAACTGTGCAAGAACCTATACCTCTACTTTCCGTAGAAGAGGAAGTCGTCGTCACGGTTTTGGTCGTAGAGGGACTAGCATGGCCAAATATCGATCTACTTTATTAGCAAGGCCTTGCATAGCGCTGAGCCTCAGGTATCAAAAATTGGAGAAAGTGGCTTTCGCCTTACTTACCTCTACTCGTCGACTTCGTCCTTATTTCCAGTGGACATCGCATCGTTGTAAGAACTAGCCACTGACAATACGACAAGTACTTCACAAACCAAATTTAATCTGAAGGATGACGAATTGGGCCGTAGAACTATCCGAATTCGACATTACTTACGAAGCTCGCCACGTAATTAAATCAATGTGCATTAGCTGATTTTGTCACGGAACTAACTTCGTCCACAAAGTGGACTTTGAACAGGGCCAACATATGGAAAATTTATGTGGATGGATCGTCAAATGTTAAAGTTTTAGGCTCGGCATCATCGTTGAGAACCCGTAAGGTTACGATTGAACAATCACTCCAGCTTGAAGTTTCCTACGTCAAATAACCAAGCCGAGTATGAAGCTTTAATGGCCTGCTCATGCAGCAAAGGCAGAATCTGAGCCACAAGAGTTAAGGTTTTCACCTACTCGTAGCTTATAGGCGCGCAAATTGATGGTACCTACCAAGAAAGGGGCCCGTTAATGGCGAAATACCTCTTTAAGGCAAAGGAGGGCGATGCCTGGGTTAAACGAGGCAACAATTACACACATTCGGGGAAGGGAAAATACGAGGCCGACATCCTCTCGAAGCCAGGCAAGTACAAAAAGTTCAGGGAGTGTCACCGAACAATGGTTCAACAATCTCGAGGAGCCAATCTGCACCATGGCTATCTCAGTTGAATCGAACTGGAAGAAACCAATAGAGGATTATCTGGAGCGAGGAATCCTTCCTGATGACGCAATTGAGGCCAAAAAGTTAGTACGAAATGCAGCCAAGTACTGGATGGTGGAAGATCAGCTTTACCGCAAAGTGGCCTACATTCTCTATGTTGAAATGTTTGAACTCGGCTTGAGGCCAGTTATGTTTTAGCTAAGATACATGAAGGAATCAACTGCCAACATATGGGAGCTTAAGGCGCTCGCCGTAAAAATATTTGAGCGGGATGTGCGGCCTTGACCTTGGAGTTTCATTCAAAGGATCTCGTGAAGAAATGTGGGTAGTTGCCGAAACACGTAAGATAATTTGGTCACCCCCAGCCTGAGCTAACAATAATCTCGGCCCTGGCCCTTTACAAATGGGACATGGACATCTTGGGTCCATTCAAAGCAACAAGATCGACAATTGCGATAGTTGATCGTCGCCGTAGATTACTTTACAAAGTGGATCGAGGGTTGAACCATAACTACAATCACGTCATCCCACGTGCCAAAAGATTTTTTGAGGCTAACATCATTACATGTTTCGGTGTCCCATCCGAGGTCATCACGGATAACGTAACCCGGCGGTTTGTGCAAGGGTTTGTGACATGATGTCCGGATTCCACATCCAGCATCATTTTGCTTCGTGTAGCAGCACCCTAGTCAACAGTCAGGCGAAGGCCGCGAACAAGATCATTGTCGACGGGCGAAGAAGCGATGGAGGAAGCGATGTCAACACAGGTGGAACAGCTACACTATGTTCCTTAGGGATATCGAACAACCATCCGTGACATCTACTCAGGAAACCCTATATGAGGCTGACCTACGGCTGCGGAAGTTGATGATTCCATTTGAAATAGCCCTGCCATCATGGAGGAGAGAAGCATTCTTCATCAAGGAGGAGGCGGCCAATAACGAAGGCGTTAAGCGGCCGAACTAGACTTAGTCGGCGAAGTTTGATCACGGCACTTTGCCCGGGGATATCGCTACTAAACAGCTCATCGCGACTAGGTATAACAAAAAGGTAAGGCCTGGTCATTTA